>JAPDSC010128746.1:646881-657452 GCA_026290005.1 Latrodectus geometricus
TACTAAATTATAATAAGTTAAGGTGTATAATCTAGACACTTAGTACACCATTATAGGCTTCTAAGCACCACCTTAGTATTGTGATTTATTTCATATAAACGAGAGGATAGAATGCGTCGATCGTAGGGGATCTGTGGGTGGCCTCTGGTAGACGGGAAATGTTCGCGGTTATTGGCGAATGCCCAGCTCTCTGTGTAGGATCTTTCTTCAAATCCAGTGGAATGGATTTGAAGAAAGAAAATGATAACCATTAGACACAGACCAGGGCCACTCCTTCGTGTAATAAGTGTGTGTATTTCTGAATACCTTTCAGTAAATATTTCTGAGAAAAGTTTTGTTTAGTTCTACAGCGTTTGTGTGGTAGCCTTCAACTTAGTATTACAGATATCATCATGTGGTGCGACTAAAGGAATTTATTGCAATATACTCAATTATAGTTGTCAAAATTATAATTTCATTTGCATTATCAAGAAAGTGAAATAATAGAGAGGGAAAAAATTATATTTTTGCAATTATTACTTATTTTATACAATTCTATGTATGATAGATTTTGTACAATGTTTTTCATATTCATCTTTCTATAAGCGGTATGTATAATTTAATTAATGTAATTGGTACTATCGTCTCATTTTTTGTAGTATTTTGCTTTTTTATGAAAAAGTGTTCATATTTATCGGTTTTCAATTAAAATGCAATTTAAAATTTTATCATTTTATCTTTAAAAATAAGGTAACTCTATTTGTAATAAATATTTTTACAAGAAAAGGATTTCTGGTCTACATACTTTAAGTTAACACGATAGATCCAAAAAATATTATATAATGCATATATATATATCGGTATATGGCAATAAATATGTTATCTTTATGTAGATTCTTGCAGTTTAGAAGATTGGACCATTCATTTGAATACGATTTTCAGACAAATATTATGTAATTTAAGCGGAATATTTAAGTGAAATCATATGAGATAGACTTTTTTCGTCTTTTCCTCTTCCACAGATTGGATATCTTAAAAATATTGTCATTCATTTTAAGTTAAGTAAAACATAAATGAAGAAAGGAAATAAATCAGGGTGCTTTAAATGACTTTCGTCATAAAAGTTTAAAAAAAAATAAAATCACAATATGATTTGGAAACTTGTTATAATTAAATAGCATCTCATCAAGGAAAAAATATAGATACAATAGTTTCAATAGATACAAGACAGATGCAATAAATAATATATATATTAGTATATTTTATATAATTTATATAAAATTTAACAGCATGAAATAATAACGATTCATATCGGGACATATTCAAACACTTCATGATTTCAATTATTGCTAAGATACTATGAAGGAAATCACGAAATGATCCATACTTCTTATAATAGGAAAATTTAAATATAAATATTTAATGCTTTTCTCTTCTATTTGTTTTTTAGCTTTTTCAAAATTTCTTTATTTAAATTAAAATTGTCTTCTGGATGTGCTGCTTTTAACTCTTCACGTGCTTTCTAGTTCATAGTATGTAAAAATTTTATTTAAAAAAATCTACAAAGTTTTTTTTATTGATATATTTTAAATGCTATAATAATGAGAATTTTATTTGCATCATAACAAGATAAATTATTCCAATGAAAATAAAATAATACAAAAAAGTCTGCTTTAATTTTCTTACCCCGATTTATTTTAAGCCGGTTCTATATGAATAATCAATAATCATGGTTTCATATATAGAAATACAGTCGGTGGTCTATTTTCAATGTAACTGGAAAACTTAAATAATTTAAAAATTGCTTAATATAATATTTTAACATTTCTAGATCAGTTGTGGTTTTCTTATTTGCGGAAATATGTAGAACAGTCCATAGAAGAGAAAAATGAGTGAGCTAAAACTTTTATTTGTCAATGATATTTATGCATTTTATTGACTATAAGTCAATCATTATAGTAAATTTAACTAAAACACCTGCTAACTTTAAAATCTGCATTTAATTTAATCAGACTTCAGTGTTATTATTTTTACTAGAATGATGTAATTCAAATCATCAGATTTATATAAAAAGTATTATTCTAAATTTAAATTTATTTCACAAAACAATCTTCGTTAATAATATTATAAGTTTAAAAAGGCCATGAAATTGTTCCAATTTTTTTCAGCTTTTCTACAATATTTCTTTACAACGCATGGAAATCATTTCAATAAATTTTAAGCGTCACTCTGATGAAATATCAACATCTCATTTTTCAAATATTATCTCAGAGAATTTGCTTCGCAAATATAACACCTGATGACTAGAATTTCCAAAACTATTTTCCTAGAGCAACACTTTCGTTTCAAAGCATTATATTAGTATTTGATACATAAATATTTTTATGATGACTTATTTATTAACTTTCATAATCTTTTATTACAATTTGTATAACATGAAAAACTAAGGAATTTACTTAATAAGATAAATAAACATAGCTATTATTGGTTATACTTCTTGTTTAAGTAACAAATATCAATATCCGACGAAATTTCTTAATGACGAATGTTTAATGTCATCATTTTTTAATTATGAATGTTTAAATTTAAACATTCATAAAGTATTTAAAATTTCAAAAAAGTATAGTTGGAAAGCATCTTTGAAGTTGATAAGAAACTAAATTAATTTTTCTCTGAGAAAAATTTATTGAATTCATTTCGAGATTTCCTTCATAGTATCTTAGCAATAATTGTAATCGTGAAATATTTGAATATGTCCCGATATGAATCGTTATTATTTCATGCTGTTAAATTTTATATAAATTAAGAAATATAATAATATATATATTATTATTATTTGAAACAATTGTATCTATATTTTTTCCTTGATAAAAGGCTATTTAATTGTAACAAGCTTCCAAAACATATTGCGATTTAATTTTTTTGAAGTTTTTAACTGCTACAAAAGTTATTTAAAGCATGCTGATTTATTTCCTTTTTTTCATTTATGTTTTACTTAACTTAAAATGAATGGCATTATTTTTAAGATATTTCTCTTTTTGTATTTATTTTATAATACAGATTTATACTTACTGTTATCAATATAAGCAAATATACATTTTATATCATAAGAATGCTATACCAAGAATTACAAACGAGCTCTGAACCAAGTTTATGTTTTATATGAGATGAGAAGAAAACTATATTTAATCAGTTATTAATGTTACCTCAATGAATTGTGAAAATAACTACTGCAATCTTTGGAATACAGTAACATAAGCTTTGGATAAGGTTTTGAAAAGGAGAATCAGTGCAATCTCCACATGTAACCACAATTAAACTGATATACCGGTGGGTATATTTTTTTTAAATTAGACATTCTAAGTAAGTTGGTAGGTGTGTTCAGCAACAATAATTACAGAGAAAATGCACTACTTATTTAGGTTGAACAAAAATGAATGCAACATTCAAAAACCACTGGAATTTGAAGAATTAAGGAACCATTGTGGTATTGTTCTGTGGAATTGTTATGCAGGGGATTTTTGGTTTTGTCCTGTAAGAAAAATTTGAAATTAAGTAAGAAAAAAAAACCCTCATAGATATATTGGATTCAACACAATGTACTTGTAATACAGATTAGGAAAATGGAACAGTGCTCAATTCTATTCAATCTTACTGAGAGCATATTCAGTATGACGAGACACAAGAAGACAATTTAGTCTTTCTTCTCGATATTTTTTAATTCGAATTTGACAATCGCGATTTTGCAGTCAAAAACGTAATTCATCCAAAAACAAAACACGTTATTTTCCGTCGTTCATTGTTTTTTTTTTGTTTGAAATGCAAAAATTTGTTAATAGTTAAATGCAATAGAAGACACCCAGACATCCCACATTTCTGCAGGGTCATATAGTCCAGAGGGAAACTGATTGTTGAGATAATAAGCAGTGTTTGATTTGATATGGATGAAGCGAGGGCTCCAGCAGCTCCATAAACACAATATTGAAGTGCAGCAGAGCGAAGACCCATAATGTCAATTACACAGTCGTACTTTCAATTTTTCAAAAATTTCCTTTTCGCGTGACTATTTGCCCAGCCATTCCCGATGCTATAAACTAATCTCTGAGTGATTGTCAGCAGACTCTACCAGCAATAATTCTTTTCCTACAAAACCCAGAAATTTTATATATCATTATAAAAACGAGAAAAAATTTCACAAATTTATGCTTACATGATGTATCAGTATTAGTATTAACAGTTCAAAACATTTAAATATAGTAACCCACAAATATTTCAGAAAACATTTCGAAAAATGCTTAAAGTTGTGCTTAAAGTTGAATTCTAATCATCGGACATGAAAGACTTGTCGTGGGTTCATTTTATGAATTCAATAGCGCAAATATATATCAACGTCAGGAAATTATTTGAAGTCTGTGGTGATTGAAATATTGAACATTTCTTGCATTATTGTTTTAAAGGTCATAAAGTAAAATTATTAAAAGAAAATATTTTATAGCATTATAAATAGTTCTTTTAAATCCTATAAATTCAATTTTTTTAGTTTTTATGAAAGCATAATATATACAAACAAAAAATTTAAACAATTAATATTGATTATAAAGACAGTCATATTTAATAATTACAGATTCAATGATATCAAGTCAGATAAAAGTTTATTTAAACAAAGATTAATCTATAATAAATTTTCTGGTATTGAAAATTGTTAAGAATAATTTTAATAAAAGATAGCCATATTTCTGTAGCATTTTTAAGCATATTAATTTATTTTATTTGCCTCATTCTGTTTTATGAAAAATTTATGCCTATAAATATTCCAATTTTGTGGAACACTATATTACTATCTGATTACACATTTATTTATTTTAAAATTTTCATTTTAAAAAGACTGAGTATATAATATATGTTATTACAAATTCATGGGAATATTTACGTATTTTAATTTTTAAATCTCAATTTAATTAATTAGAATTTAAGACTTTTTTAAACAATTTAAATAACATTGTATTTTGTCTCTGTATAGGAATATACAAATACTGTTTTAAAATAGAAATAGTTTATTAATCAAAACATCTAGCAATAAGCTAATTTCCATTATCCATCAAGTCTGTCATCCATCACAAACACACTCGTGACCAGGGACAGTACATAATTGAGATTCCATCATAATTAAATTCTCTAAATTTGAAAGACATAATAATGTATTCTTGACGTACCATAAAATTGTAATCCTTTTAAATTTGTGAAGATTTAAAGGTTTTGTTTCACAAATATTGTTCACAAGATTGAGGGAAACGAGTCTAAAATTACATTATAACATAAGTACATTTAAAAATACTTTAATTACAGGATATTATATATTTTCTTTTGTACCACCTAAAACTAATAATAATTTTTACGTATGGAGTAACATAAAATAACTAATATTAAATAATATATTTTTATAATAATCCTACTTTTGAGAATATCTTTAAATCTGGTTATGCAACAACAAAAAATCATGATTATTCTTAGGTATTTTAGAATTCTAAATAAACAATTCATAAATGTATTTAGAAGAGACATAATTTTCTAGAATAACTTCAGAATCTCTGTAATCTAATCTAATATTTTACATGCTACTTTCTATGTTTTCTGCGAAAACAGAATTTTTACAACTTAAACCTGTTGATATAAATTTTAATAAATTTCTTCCTCAAAATGTTATTTTATAATTAAATGCAATCCTAAAAATAAGTATATATATCATACTTCGGTATTCTTAAAAATTTAATAGATTTTGAGCAATACAAAAAATCAAAATTATTTACCCGAATTATTTTAAACTTTTGTTCTCAATTAAATCTCACTTATTAGATGAAAAAAATTTAACCTCTGTAATTTTATTTTAGTTAAAAGAATATTTCTTATTTTATAATTAATTAATTGTTAGAAATTAATTTAAAAACATGTACCGTCATGAAATTTTTTTATAATTTTTGCAAAAATTTTTAAAATACGATATATTTCATTTTTTGATTTCAAAGCATTTATTAAATGATTTTCATAAAGTTATTAAGATAACTAAAATACTTTTTTATGTTTTTAAATATTAAATTTAAAGAATTAACATTAATAATAAAAGTTATTTAAATTTTTTTTCCAATATTTCAAATTAAAAAATCAAAATATATATTCCTTTTTTGCATTTGCTTTTCGTTACTTAAATTTTTTGTTATTTAATTGTTACTAAATTAAAGACTTATCATGCATAAATTTGACTAAATCTAAAAAATTTACTCTTCTTTTAAAACGAAAAGCTTTTCAAAATTGATATTTATTACAAATTCATAAAAATTCATTGAAAATTTAATGCACTGATGATTTAATAATTTATTTATAGTTACATCTTGAAAATATATATTTGTATTTTTATAAAATAGTTTATGTTTTTCTTTAAATGGCATATGTATTTTTAAAATTCCACAAAGTGTATTTACTTCTCTTTTGGACAGAATGAAATTTATAAATGTCTATAAAAATGGAGAAAGTAATATCATATTCATCTATACAAGATTCTGTAACAATTTGTAGATAGAAGATTAAATATAAGTTCAATTAAATATGTTTTACTAAAGTAAAAGAGTATTTTCAAAGAGATACTAAATAAACATCGCTATTAATGTATAAGTCTAAAATTAACGTTTCTGTATGAGCAAAATTAATCGTTTATCATTTTTTAATTTGGCACAAAAATATTGTTTTCTCTATAATTTTATCTTCATTCAGAACATTTATTTGGAATAACTCTTAATTAAAATATATTTATATTTAAAATAAATTAGAAGAATTTATTCTCTAAAAACATATACCTAAACTGTACTCTAAAATCATAAAACTAAATTATATGTACGTAAACTATTAATATTTAAAAATAATAACATAATAGTTAAATTGTGTTATAATTAAATTATCAAAGTAAATAAAAATAGTCTTCCTAAAAAGCATAAGTAAAAAAAATTTATAATGTACCGTAACACAAGAATAAAAATTTTTTTAATCAAAGATTATTTTTATAAATAAACCGAATTATTTTATTTAAATTCATATAACTTATGTGAGCTCTGCTTATAACACAACAAAGAAAAAATTTTGAAAGTTTCACAATTTTAAGTAAATTAGATATAGAGAATAAAATTATAAATGAAATATGTAATACATAAAGTTTAAAATCTTCACCAAAAATGTTATATAGCATTAATAGCCTAATATTTATTATAACATTTTAAGATATTATTACGCACTTTACGTAATTGAATTGTAATGCATTTTTTCTGTAATCCTATAATTTATTAATGTTATTTTTGGGCAATACAATATTGAGTTTTAAATTGTTACACTTTAACATAGCAGAAAGTAAAATGTCTTGAGTGAGAATGAAATTTATTGCCCTAAAAGTCATATAACTTCATTTATATACACTTGTGCTAAATTGACCAGTTTTTAAAAATCGATCATGCACTTACAGTGTAACTCAACGGTTAAAAAAAAATATTCAAAACAACGAGGCTACATTTTCACAATTACTTTATTCGATTCCTGTTCAAATACGAACATTATTATTAGGCATTTGGTTTTTTTTATTTCGTATATATATATATATATATATATATATATATATATAGTTCCAATAACGTAAAAGAGATTTAATTTTATACTTGCATTATTTTTCTATTCGTATTCGCATCAAACCGCCCTATTTTGTACACGCAAGCTCCGTACATAATGAAGGAAATAATGCAGACCCGCATAAGTTACGCTACACTACTATTCTGTATCTCATCAATCTCAAATAGACGCATTTCATTTTCCACTTGGCTGTTTTGCAACCCAACATTTTATGCAAACGAACACATCACGTAGGAAACAAAATCGAAAACTCGCATTTCCTTGTTTTTCGTTTCTACTAACTGTGAGTACTCTAATGGAATCCTATTGTTGAGTCACTGCAAATATCTCGTCGTAGCATATTGTGTCTAATATCACTTTTTCTTCTGTACCGCCATGAATTAGATTTATGGATAGTAATAAAGAATTTATACTGCAAGTTGTCACTGGCAAAATTTATTAGTCAGCTTATCTTGCCTAACACGGTGTCTAGAAAGTATTAAATTAATTTACTTTCTTACCATTTCACAGCTTCAAAAATAAGATATTATTATATGCTATTCACAGGGAATAATGAATATTTAACGCTTTTCATTAAATTGATATTAATAGCTACGAAGCTGTAAATATATTATTTTAACAAGGTATCTTTCAGTTTTTTACTGTTAAAATAAGTGGAATTTTTCCTTTAGGGAGAAATGTTTTTATCTAATGTGTCACCGAAATAAATTATATTACCTCTTTTCATAACAAAAAATTGACTTCTGAAAAATGTCGTTATGCCTTTCGACTAATGCGATTTTTAGCTTACGTTCTTTGTTCTGTACCATTATCCCCCACAAATATCTAATAATCTTCACTGATTTAGAAAGAAGGTAATTAGCTAATTTATGATAGTATTTTATAGCTCCTTTTATTGCACAGAGATAAATGTATTCATTCCCAGCCCAAATAAATCCATACTAAAAAATATATTATATTATACTTTAAAACTTTTTAAAGCAAAATAACCACCATTTTTTAATTAAATCTACATATTTATAATATTTAGCACAGTTTAAATAAGTCAGTTTTATTATAATTTATAATCTTATAATAAGAACCAAAAATGTAACAAGTTTTTGTCAAAAAATTCACAGTTTATTTTAAAATTATACTTTTGTTGACAAAGGATAATTTTAACACCTTGGAAAATATTTTACCATTTTCAAATAAATTGCTAAAGTAGTAATTTTTTGCTGCCACCAGACTAGAATGAATGAATTTTTCCCTCCAAGAATAATTTTAACGAGAAGTCAAAAGCGTAATAATCACTCATTCCTTTTCTAAATAATCACCAGGCTTTGTTTTTGTTTCAAAGCTAGACATTAAAGTGATGAATAACAGTAAATTACAAAGTATCATCACGTTTAGCTTAATGACTAGAAATCATGAATGTCGAGATTCGTTTCAAGAATGTCATTTGTTAAAAATTTGTTTTTCAACTAGGAATATAAAAAAGATATTACAAAAGCCATTAAAATTTTTTGTAACATTAAAAGTCAATTTAAAATATTTTGGAAGTGTATTTGATAGTTCAATAAATTCAAAGTAAAAAAATTTTCAGTTTCTTTTTAGACTAAAAAAAGGTAATTAAAATCATAATCTTTAGATAAAGTACAAAAAGTAATTATTTAAAAACTATTTAACCCCATTATTTATACTTTATTCGATCATGTGCTTCAGCTGTCAATATTAATTCATTATTCTTCTACGTGATTCACCTGACACTTTATTATTATAAAGATTAAATAATCCAAATTATTTTATTGATATAGAACTGTAGTTTAAGGAATAAATAATTAAAATTAGAAAAATTTTGAGAACAAAATTAATCCTTTTCTGTATCCTTTGTTTCAAAATAAGCTTTTATTTACATTTCAATTAATCGGCTTAAATGCATTCCAAAAATATGTAATCTCAATTAAATTTTTCTTATACAACTGTGATCATTTAGGATGCTTGTCTTACATCAAATTATTTATTAATTGCATATTTATATATATCAATGACGTATTACTCTCTGTGAAGAGTTAATAAGTCTTCTAAATTTATGAAAAGGAAAATAATTAGAAATAAATAAATTATAATTTGAGACAAATAAGCTATTACAAGAAATAATTTTATGTGAAAAGAACGTGTAATCTAGATTGTCATCTATAAATAGCTTGTTAAAGAATATGCTCCTTAAAAGAAAGGACTCAAAAATTATTAAAATATTTATTTTATTTTGATTAAACACAGAGAGACAGGTGATAAATAAACAGTTATTATGGTGCTACCTAATGAAGTACTTTTGCAAAGCCTTCTTATTTAGGAGTACTCTTTGAAACTATCCTTTTATTAGAAGAAATGAAGAAAAGAAAATCAGTTTAAAAGTTTATAAATTCTTAAAATTTAAATAAAATTTTTCCAATAAAATACATAAAACATAAAAAATGATCTGAAAATGCTAAAACTTTTAAATCTGATGTTTCCCTTATATTCTATAGCAAGTTTTATAACTTCATTTAAAAGAGCTCACAAAGTTGCTCTAATCAATACTATTCAAATAATTTTTGTTAAATAATTTCCTTGATGTTTGTCTTTAAAATTGAATGATTATTTTACTTAAAGTCCATGTAGTTTTTTACTTGTAAAACAATTTAAACAAAAATTGCCTCACATTTTTTTAGTACAGTGAATGATAAAATATTCTAATCAAAATTAGCTCTTCCTTTCATGGAGTAAAATGCTAAAGTTTGTAATTCAAAAATTTATCTATGCTAAAAATTTTGCACTAAAATCATGATAATTCATCATCACTTAAATTTATTCACAACAGGAGCCTTTGTTTTTTTAATGAATCCTTACACAGAGAAATAAGCAAGAAATTGAAATGGGATAATTTAGTAAATCTAATTAAAAAA
>JAPDSC010128746.1:657462-673290 GCA_026290005.1 Latrodectus geometricus
TAAGCAAGAAATTGAAATGGGATAATTTAGTAAATCTAATTAAAAAAATCCATGTAGTTCAAATATCCCTTTGCATTTTTAAAGATTGCTAATTCATTTTAAAAGTTGCATGATGTTAAGAAGAAGAAGAGGAAATATTGTACAATATGTCTTGAAAAAGTTTGATATTTAGCATGAAAATTCACACATAAATTCACTAATATCAGCTAAATTACTTTCAAAATGTGTCGCCTTAAAAGGGTAATTCTGTAATTCTTTGGTTAATTCAAGCGAAACTTTTCAGACATCGGTCTTAGCACTTAAAAAGATAAGCTACCCTAGTAAAAAAGACTATTAATTAAAGGGAAATAATTATGCTGTGCGCTTAGCATAAATCGTTTCAGCTAAATATATATATATATTAGCCCTAAAAATTCTCCACTTAAATAAATTGTTAATGACTTACTCAGTTCTTGATATGATAATCTTCAGAAAGATATGAAGAAGCCACATTTAGGAATTAGGAGTATTTAAAAATTACTAAATATAGAAGTTTGAAATTTGTCCCTTTCAAACAAAACGAAAAAAAATCATAGTCTATTTTCTATAAACGGACATGAAAATAAGAAGTTTGAGGTAAGAATTAAGATTTCTGAAATGTGTTCTGGTAATGGATAGCATTATTCTATAACACTTGTCAAAATATCAATCTTGGTACTCCCGTGAATCTACGTTTAGAAAATACTCCATTGGAGTAAATTACTTTAGCTCTTCAGTGGGAAGAAAGAAATGGATTATAATCTGAAATTGGGGGTTCTTAAAGTTGAATCCACTATTACTGAAGCCACAGAAATGAATAAAGGCACTCTCTTACCATCGGAAATACATAATGGACAGTCTAAATTCATGCCGATGATGTAATAAGTCTATGCCTCCATACGAATGGGGGAAGGAAAAATATCAAAACAAATAAGATTAATGCTTTTGTGAGACCCATATGCAAATTAATAACCGGTTTAATGATATTCAGATTGAAGTTTATTCTGAAAAATACAGTGACTTTAAGACAATTCAAGAATTTATGGCTTTAAGAAGCAGTGCTATTTTAGGGCAAACACAGCTTTTGCTTAAAAAAAAATATGACTAATTGTTTGCTGAAATGAGTTTACTTCGTGAGGCATTCATGTCCATTTTATTTCATGTTTAGTCTTGAGAATTGAATTCTCCTTTTAATTTTATGATATTATTTTTCGATTGTTTTGATTAAAGGTTCATATGCGAGTAGTTTCTTCAATATTAAAAGATTTGATGTCTTATAAATAGCTTTTAAAAAATATTTTCTTAAAATTCTTCTATTGTTCTCGAAAGTGAATATCATTAAGTAAGTTAGATTAAAAAAAGTTTAAAACTGTTTCAAAATAGTATTAGTGAAATTAAGTGATTTTTTACAATATTTCTCATCATATTGTTTTCATGGACAAGATATAATTTGTAAGAACGCAGATATTCTTTCTGGACTGAATAAAACTGTCACCTTTTTACTAGTTTTAGTTCAATTTAGAGCTTTGAAGTAAAGGAATAACTGAGTTCTAACAGTGATTGATATATTTGATAATCAATATGGTTTTGAATCCACAATTCAGTACTTTAGCAAATTTCATCCTTTAAGAAATTAAATTTTAATTTACCTAATAAAATATTTTCTAAATTTTTAATATATTATGTACTTAATATTTTGTAATAATTTTTCCCAAAAAATTGGACTTTTATTTTATTTATAATTCTACATTCATATTAATTAGTATATTTTTTTATTATTATTTTGTATCTGTTTAATAAATTGCTCCTACAATATGCAAATCATTTAGTTATGGAAGTAAATGTTTATTTTCACTGACTCCAAATAGTTTTACTTTCCTAACGTACTTGTCAGGCATTTTTCTTGTACAAAATTTCTTTTGAATCTCTTAAGCATGTTTTATAACACTTTATTTCTTGATTATTACAGTACTCAAGCCTGAAAACCAAATGAAGCTTTAAAAATGAAATTCTGCTTCACATATAATGTTGTCTAACTGTTTGCAGAATTTCCTACTTCAGAGTAAAATAAAGAAAATGATTTTCAATTTCACGAAAATAAATCTGGATGACTAATACGTGTCTTAATGCACACTATGTTGGGATATTTTATTGAACTAATTATGAAAACAAAACAAACAAATCATCTTGCTAAGAAAGATTCTGCTTAAAGTGAAAATACGATGATTTAATATTTATTTTTAATATGTAAGCCAATGATTTAAACTTAAAAGTACTGTGGAAAACTTAAAGATTTCTATATTAAATTTTAATGGAACTTATCGAGAACTGCTGTATTTCTTACGAAGTAAAATTTGAAAATTGAATATGTTATAATGATTTAAAGATTATATTACTCAGAATAATGAATTTTCTAAAAAATAAAGTCTAATTTTTAAGAAGCCCTTTTTAAAATAAAGTTAACAGAATATCAATTCAAAAGTTCATATGAAAGATGAAGATTTTTAATTTGATTTAATCTTTAAATTTAAATTTTACATTATTGGAAACTCAACCATAATCAAGAAAATATAAATCTAGCGATGATCGTAATCCTGAAAAACGTCCCATAGATTTAGAAATACTAACACAAGCAATATTCTTGAACACTTCCACTAATTAAAATTTCTTATGATAAACGTCAAAATGTGTCATATTGAGAAAAGAATTCATTTTCGATTGATTTATTGCATTCGTAAATTAATTTTTTGAAGTCTCTGCAGTAAAAAATTTAAGTCTCGGTATTAGTTTACCATTCAATATGAAAAAAATTTGTAATTAGAAATTCTAAATATACTCTTTCTTTAATGTTTAATTTCACGTCCGTCAATTCTTAAATTTGAATGCTTCTAAGAATTAATTAAATTGCGTCCCTTTCCCAATTTGTCTATTAACTGTTTTTTTTTAAATAGCAGAATTTGATAATTTTAAGTTTCAGAGAAACAAGTAACTGTCAAAATTTCTGTGAATTTTTAATACTTTCTTATGCATAAAAGAATACACAATACACTCAATCTAAGTTTTAATGATTGTTGTGCAGCGATCATTTCTGTGAATTCATTAATCTGTAAATTATTTTTTATTCCGCGTAACATTAAATGTTATACGGAATTGGTTGCTTCATATAAGAAAATTCGTGATATTTTTTTATTTATTTGTATTTTTAAATATTGATATGTACATTTAAGTAAATAACTATATATTTCAATCTTTTTCATTTCGCTTTTATAAGTAGTTTTAAAAATGTGTTCTGTAAAAAGGTTTTGGGTGCATATAATCGGAATATGAGAACTGTCATTTAATTAATGTTTCAAAATTAATTTAAGTTATTGTAATCAGCTATTTAATATGAGTAAAATATTACTTTTTACACTTGAATTGAATAGATTTTTTCACATAAAACTTGAGACGAATATACCATGTACAAGTGAGTACTTTACACTTTTCCATAAAACACATAAATAACATTCTTCGCTAAATACAATACATTAAATTAGAATCTTTCTATGTCTTTTCAACAAAAGTGTATAATAAACATTTTTTATATAGAATAATGAAACTCAATTTACAGTATAGTTTTCTAAGAGAAAAAAATAATAAATGAATAGTATATAAATTAACATTGAAATAATTCGACTTCGGATAAATAATTGAATTAATGCTGAAAAGCAATCAGAACATAAACGTATGTTAAAATACTAAGTGAATTCTTAATAAAACAGGAACTAACTATTAAAACAGATATATTAAAATAATGCAAAATGAATAACTAAATATAGAGATTTATTATTACAAAAAGGAACAAAGCGATCAATTCATGTGCGTTGCAAAATTATATAATGACAATAAATAAATTTAAAATATTCAGCAATGTAAGTACATTGTATCACTATTGGTTTCTGAATGAAGATGAATTAGTGAAATAAAATGTTATGTTGAGTTGTATAATTTATTCAGTCATATGAGAAACATTTTGTGTGGTTTTAAGTATTATAAAAAAATATAAAATAATTTTGAAATATAAAATATCTTAAGGTATTATTAAACGGTGTAAACAATCACGATGTTAGTGGCATGGCATAAAAATATTGTGTAGTATATATAATATAATATATATATATATATATATATATACATATATATATATGTTTTTGAATGAAAAAAGGAAGATTTTAGTTCCTTTATTAGATATTTAAATGCTATAAGGATATTTTTATCGCCGAAATTTCTTAACTTAAGTTTTTAAGTTGAAGGAGAAATTGTAAATGTGTTCAAATCTGAAGTAATAAAAATTTTAGTTTTAAATTTAAAATAAAATTTTGAAAACTAGGTATTATTGAAAGAGCTGTAAATTTTATTTGTATCATCTACACAGTACTTAATGTTTTATACGACACACATATTATTTACTAGGCAAAACAAGTTACTTTATAAAATTTTATTGTTTTTATTTCGATTTTTGAGAAATTAATTCAATTTGTCTAGAATTATTTAATCCTAATTTTATTAGTTAACCACTGTTTATATTATGTGACTATATAATATACATATGATTATAAAATATACGAAGATTGTCCATTTTATAGCCGTAGAATATTCATATAGAAGTACAATTCTGGAAAAAAAAATGTTTTCTCATTTTCCATAATATTTCTATTAATAAGGAAAATAATAAAAATAGATCATTTCACAATATTTATTGACAAAATAAGAGGACATCATAAGGATTTACTTCTGATTAATTGTATTTTTAAAAAAAATTTCAAAACAATGTACACCTTAAAATTCAAGAAATTTCATTTAGGCAAACACTAGTTCAATTTTAGACTATATTGCTAGAACATAACTTTAAAAAATATTGCTTGAAAAAATAGAAATAGATAATCTGAGAAATATTGTGTTAGCGTCATTATCTAAAAAGTAATATATTATTAAAAGAAGTTTTACTTTATTTTTTACAGATTTACTTTATTTTTTACAGAAGTAATAATTATTATTCTGTAAAAAATAAAGAAGAACTTTATTTTTTACAGAATAATAATTATTACTTCTGTAAAATGTAAAGGTAGATAAAATAAATTTATTTCATTAAAATGAAAGTTTAAAATAGAAAATGACAATATATAACATGAACACTTCATCTATAGAAAATATATTTAATTACGAAATAATTCTCAAACTAACTGTGTAATCAATTATTTATCATCAGTTTTAAAATTCTACTGATAAATGTTTTAAAGACAATTTGAATGGAAAGCAAATATTTGTATATAATTTCAAGGTTAAAAAATTCCTACTATTAGAAACACAAAATTTAATTTTTTGTTTTAACTAGCTTTTATTCTGAAAGAAAAGGAAAGCTCGAAAAAAGGAAAAGTTTTTATTAAATAATAAGAAATATTGTAAATGTTCTAAAAGCTAAAAAAATATTCGAAGGCATTCTGCTACGTATAGCTTGATTTTCTATGCGGTGAGCTTAAAGCTTACTTTTTTACTTAATTACTTATGCTAGAAATCTATTTTTTCTTGTTTTTCCTCAACATAATTACTCGCTTAAAAACATTAGCAATCAATTAATCCTACGATGTGTTCATTTAAGTATGAGAGTTAGGAGATAATGAATAAGGTGTACATAGGAAAAAATTCACAAAGAATATATTGATTAAATAGGCGACTCTTTTCGAAGGTGTGGCTTGTGTAAGTAATCTCGTGGGATTAGTGCCTAAACTGTTTCTGTCTGTGAGTGGAATTACATTGCACGAAATGTGCCCTTTGAGGTACATTGTGATTGTTCTGTTCAAAAGTGCAAAACCACGTTTAAGTGGAATTGCTTTTTTCCCCCCGTCTTACAGACATGCAAACGGAAAGAAAGCAAAACGATTTAGTTTTAACGCAAATGAGAGGGCTTAACGCTTTTAATCAGAAAAACAAATTAATTCACAGTTTTTTCTTTTTTATAAGAAGTATGAAAATAATATTACAATTTCTTAATGATGCATATTTTTTTATTAAAAAGTTGTTACGCTTTATTTAGAAATCATTGAAGCGTATTTTATTTATTTTATTTACATGTATTTTAAAAATAAAATGGCATTTTACCAACTTTTTATAAGTTACAAAGTTTATAAGTGAAACGATGTGCTGGAAAAAAATCTTTTCAGTAAAAGGAAAATATTGAACACTTAAATCAATTAATTACATTGAAATATTATCGATAATTCATAAAATAGATAATTCCTATTTAATTACTCAAAACATAATACATTTCATTTTTAATATATTACCTTATTCTGTAATACAAAACTAATTCCATATCATAATTTATTTAACTTAAATAGGATATTTCTTAATAAATTTAAAGTTAGGCATAACATACTTGTTCCAGATAATTAAATATTAATGATTTTATTATTTTCAGGTACTAAAGGAATATATTTACTCCAATAGTATGAAACACACTTCTAAATACAGATATGAGGAGAAAGCAATGAATAATTTAAGTGTTATAAATGAAAAATCATAACATAAAATTACGAAACAAAGAATATTTTAAAAATGTATGCAGTATTCATGTTATCCTTTATAATTATTTCTCAGTTAATACTAAGAAGACAACTCATGCACAAATTTAAACTTATTTAATCGATGTTCCGAAATTTGAAGCATCCTTTTCTCATATGCAGAACGATATTTGCAAAATGCGAAGCAATATCGCAGCGAATCTGAGTTCATAATAGCACTTACATTCTGAGTCGAATGTGGTCATCGCATTCTGCAGTCTGCTTTCTGAAAGCCTTCGGGTTAAAATAGTTTCCCTCTCCTGAAGTCATTAGCATGTTTGGTGTGTGTGTTCTGCGAGCAGGACTAATTACCTATCTGTCTTCTGCAACACACCCATTCAGGAAAGCGATATTCCTCCAACTATAAGGCAGTTATCGTGCATAGAAATCATGGCCTCCGGAGATTATCTGTAGTAGTGAGAATTTCAACTGATTCCGGGTAGACCAAATAAACTAGACTAGAGTGTATCGAGACAGCTTAGAAAGGAAAAGTAGAGGAGGTGACTGCTCGGTTGCAATGAAACGCAAGAATATCTTCTTCTGGGGCCTTTAGTCAGTTGAATGATGTTATGGCCTTCTTGATAAGCGAGTTAACCTTTTAATGAAACGTAAGAATGAGTTCACATTCTTCATATCCAAGTCTAGCCATAAAGTTGTATAAATTAAACATATTAAATTAATTGTGTATCACGTACCGGTAAACATTGCTTGCAATCGTAAAATATTTGCTTCTATTACATTAAAAATCTAATTTATTCTTCAAAACTTTTGTGCAATACGTGAACAACAATTACTTAATTTATAAAGAGTTTATCTTCTTTATTTCAATATTTTCTTTAAAATTAATGTTAATTAAATTAAAAATGTGCATTTTAAAAAATAGGTTTTTTAATTGTTTGAAAAATACATTTATAGTTAAACTATTATTTCTTTTAATTCGAGTTTTTATAGCTCAAATTTTATAAAATATTCTCCATTTCTAAAACATATGCATTTCTACACCTTACATCGTAACAGATATAAGTTTATAAAATTAATTAAAAACGTTGCAAGCCACGTTAACTGTTAGTTTAAATTGATACTTATGTAAATTAAAATTGAAAAAAAATAATTTTAAATTTAATTATCGCATCCAAAATATTTAAAAAAAGAACGTTATATTCAAATTTAAAAATGATTGCTTCTGAAAATAATATAACTCAATATTATATAAATTAGTGTTATTAAAATATCATTAATTTTTTAATGTAATAAGTAAGTTACCAAAAATATTTTAAATAACCACATTTAAAATGTAATTTTCTACAAGAATTCTACAGAAATTCAATGCATTCTTTAAATGGAATTAAAAGATAATTTTATTGTATAATAAAAAATATTTTAGTTTTCATTGATTTGATTTATACACATTTCTGCAAATTCAATAGATTTATTTAATAAAGAGAATACAGAGTCAATGATAATAACAATTTATCTAAAAACTCTTGTATTTCTGCAGTTTGAAAAAGAATGAAGTTATCAGAGTTCTTGAGTGTGAAAGCATGATTTTTCCATCTTCTTCCCACCCTTTTCATAAGAGAATTTATTCTTAAACCGTGTTTTTAAAACATTTGAAAAAACATATCTGCGTAGGATTTTTTCATGTACGTTATATTTTATTATTCCCTTTAATTTTATTATTCCCTGTTGGTGAAAAATTGAATTTTAATTAATACCTATAAAAGTAAAAAAAAATCTCATAGCTTTATTACACATATATATGTGTGCTTATAAAGTCTATTAATCTTTGTATTTAAATCAAAATAGCAACGTTATTTTTATTCAAATTCAATGATCAAATGGAGCCACCTTGAAAAGTGAAGGGAAGCTAAAATGATCGCCCTAATACATCTAATGTAGTATTAGATTTCTTTTTTTAATGTAGTGGTGTACGAGAATTTTCCTGCTATATTCAATATTGATGAAGATAGATCCAAACCCTCGATTAATATAGGTAAAACTAAAGCCCCAAACATTCGTGTGCAATAGGAAACAGACGGAATTTTTGCCTTCCCTCCTCTCCCATAATCATAATCTTCAGTTTCCCACCCATGCATTTCCCTTTTGTATCGATTTCTTCATGACGCGGGGTGCATATTGTATGAGATAACTAAAACAAGATTGAATCAGGAAAACTTTAAAAGGAAACCAGGCTCAAGAACTGAGTTATTACAAATTTCTAAAATACTTAAGCAAATTATTTGCAGCTTCAAAAGTTCGAGTGAAATGTATGAAGTAACGGAATCTGCCTTATTCAGAAAGAAACCCTACTTTTCCCTCATCCTTTTCTCATCTGATCTTTTTTAATATGAATTATTTAAGTAGGGAAAACAGCTATGTTTTATTTTCTCCGACTCTAGAGAATATTTATTATTTCTAAAAAAGTGTTTGATACATCATCAAACTGACTTTTGGAAAGTAAATATACTTAAAATACTAACTTTATCTATGTATTTTGAATATAAACTGAAAAGATATTAGATATGTTAAAAATATTGATATAGAAAAGAATAATTACAGCTGATTTACAAAAATATTTGATGCTTTCAATAGGTCGTAGAATATTATTTTAAGCTTCTTAAATGCATTAAATTATTATTAATACACAAATACATTCTCAAGCATCCTTTATATTATGGTATTTGAAAAGAATTCTAAATTAAAAATATCCTATAAATAATATAACTGGTATAAAAACTCAGAAAACAATAAGTCTATAAGTAAAAATGATGAACTTCTGAAGAAAATGAAAACTAACTTTTCTTCATATTAATTTCTTATGTGAAATTATTACATAATATTAATTTAGATTATTATCCTATCATCGAAACTAATAATCCTTATTACATAGAATTATTCATAGCTACTATAGCTTTAGAACACAGGATCTTCTACTGGTATGAGGTATTTGGAAAATCAGTTATTTTAATTATCATTTTTTTTTAAAAAAGAAACATAACTATTTCATGTAGTACATTATGGTATGCAATAATCTCTCAAAAAGCGGGTTATTTTTGCGTATATTACCCTTAATTCTATGTATTAATGAAGTACAAGTATATATAGATTATAAAGATAATTTATATTAGTATAGATTTTCGTATGCATTCTTTATTCACACAATTTCAATGACAAAGATGTGTGTTAATATTAAGCTGTGTTTGTTACTATTATCGTTTATTTTTAACACGTCCTTCTGGGAGTATGATGTAACAATATGCAACTCCAAACTAACTAAACTGGATTCCTTCAGTAAAATATTTAAGCTCATTGAATTAAAAAAAAAGCACTAGATTGTCTTTCAATTAGGCATCGACGTAACTTTATTGATATTTAATTATCGTTTTTCAAAATGTCATGTTACAATTTTTGAAGAATGACATGTAGAAGTTATCTTAAAATGAGAGTGAAATTTTAATTCTATTTTAATTGATTTAACAACTAAGCTAAACTGCACCATTTGCTTTTCAAAACATATAATATGCAATTAACAAATTTTAAGTCATTTGTAAAGTGTTAAATAAGTTTTTATGAAACCACTCAACAAATAATATTATAAAAAGAGATTTTGCAGATTAATACAAATAGTAATATTTTGTCTTTCTTAATTTCAAAAAGACAAAATTCATGTCAGTTACATTTAAATATTTTAATCCCTGGCTTAATTTTTTGTGTAAAATCCTAATATAAGCTCAAATTTAGCAATCAACATTATCTTATGCATTTATTATCCATGCCTATGTATACCTTAATTCTCTGTAAACTTAATGTTATTCATTATCAATAAATTACACTTAGTTATGGTAAAAATATTGAATAATTAGTCTTATTTTATCTCTTAATTGTTGAAAAGTTTTATTGATGATTTTCACGACTTTTTGTTGCGTTTCATGTCATGAAATTCGTTATCTACAGAAATTTAAAAAAAAAAATTGGATTATATTACGAATCATGGCTAACTGAAACATTAAATAAAATATTAAACTTAGCCATAATTCATAATATAGTCTTATTTTTAAAGAATATCAAATTTTCTTGGATTTACAGACATTAAGCTCTTCCATGTTAAACATTTTATAAAATTTTAATGTTTGCATTTTATTTTGAATAATATATTTATAGAGTATTTGTGTGATATTTTCGATTTGAGAAAAGAATTTTCTATCATCATGTAAATATTATAGATGGGTCTTGCAGTCTTCCAGAACTGCATACTAATTCCATCAATTCAATTGTTCACAAAATACTTCGTCACAAAAATAAAAAGTTATTTGGAAATATTTATATAGAATTTTCTTTTAAAAACTATTTACTAAAAAGAATAAAAGCTTCTTACGAAAATGATCAACAATATCATTTATTTAAGTTGCTTAAAAAGTTTCTCATTCAAAAAGTAAAATTATTTCTGAAACTATGAAGAAAAGCATGCATTTAGTAACTCAAACGACTCTTTTCTATTGAGTTTGTAAACTTTGAATATTAAATAGATATTATATTACATGTTTTAACTGAATATTGACTTTCAGAAAAGAAATAAACAAAAATAAAAATAGAAGATATTTCTCCCTATATTCGGTTTCTTTCTATCTCTTTTCTCTTACTGACGGTTAAAGCCCTTTGTTCTAAATAGGTTTTGTTTTTAAGTTCTTTTATTTCGTCCAGCGAACCTTTCGACCATTAAGCTGCAAAACACAAGCTTAGGGCTTTGATGCGAAAATTTTTGGAGAAAATGAGGAATAATTTAGATCGATTTCTTTTCACCAAAAGACACTAGAGTGGCAGGTCTTTTGAAAGCAATGTAAATAAAACACTAACCAGCACATGCATACAAGCATGAACTAAAAAAGGACCAAAAAAATTACTAGAAAGGCGTGAGAAAAACACACAGCTGGCGTAACGTAAGAAGCACTCCCGCTATACGTCAATAAGACATTTATTCGCAGAAGATCTTTTCATGTGACTGTGTGGTTCAGTTCGCTTTTGTTGCACACTTGCAGAGTCTGAAAGAACTACTGCCGAGTTTGTGTCAGCATATATTGGTGCACCCCTCTTTTCTAAGTTTAATATGTTGATGTGCTTTGTTAGGCAAAGGGAAAAAGCAGAGAAAGGAACTAAGAAAGAAGGAATCCAAAAACAAATACATATTCTTAAAGATGAAACAAAAGACACCGATATATATTTTTCATGCAAAACCATTGTTGCAAGTAGGAAATGTTTACGGATTCCATTTTACCCAATCATTCTTTCTCGTTCCATTCACGGAAAAGCCTGTAAGAAGCGTTGTTCTCTCCTCTTTCTTTCCATTTTCATATTTGTTCTTACATTTTTTAATACTTTGGACCATTTGAGTTTTGGAAGAAAAAGATGCTCGATATTGAAAAAGAAAACCACAACAATAGTGAAAAGCATTGCGAAAATATTATTCTTACAAATTTATGCGATGTTTGGATCACTCCTTGTTTGAATCGTAGCTACAAAGCGGATAGATTCCGACACTTTTGCTTGGCTTTGAGCATATTTTTTCATGCTTGAAAAGTTCAGTGAAAACTGCATGCTTTTGTGCACATTTTTTGCATGTATTACATAGAGTATAAAAGAAATTCACAATATCTTTGACAAATATCTCTCATATATTGCTTTCATATTGGGTAAATATCAAGATATTTGAACAGATATTTAATTGAAAAGCAGTATTTTTAATTTAATACATTTGAAGCAAGCAAAATATTTTCTTAAGCTAAAATAAAAGGTTTTAAAGCATAAATTAAGAGAGTAAACATATATCCACTATTAAACTGTTATTTCGATATAGAAACATATTTTTACCTAACCCTATAACTAATATCACCTACAGTATTTACTTTATATTTAATTAATATTGTAATTAACAGTCAAACATTAAAAGGAATGATTTCAACAAAGTTTTATTTAAAACATTTTATATATCATGAATATAAATGATGTAACCATAATTCGTAAAATCTTTGAGCTGACAATAAATTTTTCATATACTATTTAGTTTCCCCATCATATATCATGTCATGCTAAAACTTCTAACGTTAAAATGAATAATATTTTGAAAATATCAATTAGTAAACTTTCAATGACAATATATCTCAAGACGCTAAGAAATTAATATAAAGATAAAAATTATATTTTTGAAAAATACATATTAAAAAATATGTCTTCAGTAATAACACTTTTTGAAAATGTATTTTTTAAATATTGTTTTTATGACAAAATTTTTAATTGAGATTATAACACATAGTTAAAAGATATATATATATATATATATATATATATATATATATATATATATATATGATACTACTTCTAAAATTTTAGCTTTAAGTATAAATGACAAATTGCATTTATACTTAAAGCTAAAAATTTGGAAATAGACGCATACAGAAAATAACAGTTGCTTTTTTTTATCGAGTTTCTTTAGTTTACTGAACAGATAAACCAAACACGAAATTAAATGTTCATTAAATGTTATTCTAAGTTTATTTTTACATTAGCTGTAAAATGCAATGAATTTCTTGTTTAATGTAAATAAATTATTTAGAGATTGAAAATTTCTGTACACACACAACTAATAACTTTAATATATGAATACTTAAGCAAAATCAATCTCTAATCAATTTCGAAATCAGCTTCTAAGTTTAAAAATTCTTCAAATAAGTATTGAAATAAAAATGTTTCTTGTAAATAAAGCTTTTTCTAATCGTTTCTAACAGGCAATCCAGTAAAAAAAATTGTAATCTTTATAAGAACTTTAACATTATTATTATATTTTAGTATGTTTGTATTTTAGTTTTTTCAAAAGCAACACTAGATAGACGCTTCATTTACAACATTCAAACACAATTTTAGTAAGTATTTTTTATATATTTTTACTGCAATCAATTTAAAATTAAAATGTGAACAGATAAACAAACGCCAAAAGATTGGTATGTGGCATACAATACGTTTGCTTAAAATGCCTTATCTTTTTAAAATACTAATCTAATAAACTTTCTGAATACATAAAAAACGTTCAAATAATAAACTAGAAATTCAACATTTCAGAGATGTTTCTTCCAAGTTTTGAAGACCCAGTGTGTCTCCAATTAATTGAAGGAAATTTAGCATAGCTATGAAATCTTCACAATATTATATATCTCATTCTTATTGATAAGGTCAATAATGTAATTATTTTATTGATTATGATATAGATTCATATATAATCTTATATTAATTATTATTATATTCTCATTTCCTTAAAATATATCATTAACCTAAATCTAAAATTACGTATTAGTAATTGTATTTAAATATGATATGGATCCTGCAAGATATCATTAGTTCATGTTATTCTGATATTTTAATTTTTGTCGTGGTCATTTTCATATTCCAGTTACAATTTGAGATTTTGTATTTCAATTTCTTTTTATTATAAAATTTTAATTCTAATCACAGAACTGCTTAAGTTTTTATATGATATTTTGAATACTATGAATAATATTTTGTTTAGAAATGATTACAAATCATGCAACAAATTTTAGATTGTATTATTTTGTAGCATCAACTGTAAATGTGTATTATTTCAAATGTTAACAGCAACTACTTTTCTATTTTGTACATATGAGAAACATTTAACTAAAAGAAAGTATAGTTTGGCACTTTTTGTATCTATAAATGGTAATCTGGCAGTCTTCTACTTAGAACCGATAAAATTTTCATTACCTTTTTGCTGCAATTTTGAATATTTCTATTCAAAATATTGAGAAAATTTTGTATCGAATTACCAGATATTTAAAAACATTATATTCAGCAAATATATTAACTAAACATTACATAATATAAAATCCTGAATATTATATCTTAATTTAGAATGATATTTCAACGACATTTTTTAAGATACAGATAAATACATTATTTATATTTCAAAATCTATAACAATTATACAATGAATATGAATTAATCGAAGTGAGTTCAGTTTACTTCATCAATGGATTCTTAAAAAGTACTTATTTTGCATTTTAAATTAATGAAATACACATTTCAAGTATTCTTTTCTTCCTTTCCCATTAATTTCAATCTCTGCTCAATGTCAAGTTAAGTATTCTTTGACTAAAAATTTTATATAAATTTTTTTGCTTCGCTATGAATGAAAATAGTTCAGAAATAGGGAAGTTTTGAAGGAAAAGTTTTGTTTACATACAAATTCTAGAATTTTTGTAAATTTGAGCGATAAATTATTTTTCATTAATATAAACATGCCGATATAACAATGATTTGATGTATTACTAATCTCATTTTTTCAGTTATTACATTCAACTAAATAAAGTTTGCATCATATTTGTTGATAAAAAATTAAATATTCCAAAAAAAAAAAAAAAATAAGTTCATAAAATTCCAAGGAAAATTGTAACATTTTCATCACATTAAGGCTAACGTTTAATTTATTTTTGAAACTGTTTTAGGATCACAATTTTCGTAATGAGATTTCTAAGATCCCTTAAGCCATTCTTTCATATGAGACACATTTTCATATGAAACAAAATAAACAGATACAGTAATTTTTTAGGAACTATTCTATTGTGGTGCATACTTTTTAATAGGAATTTGAAAAATAATTTCTGGTTACATAATCTATTTTACATAACTGGGCAACAAACTAATAATACATTTCTCTGAAAATCTTGCAATTGTTTCCCAAAGTTACTTTTAACTAGAATAATTTCTATTTGTTTATGATTTCTACGAATGGTAAACTAAATAAAAATATCTGTGATTAATGAGAATATAAGAAATTTTTATATTATATATAATATATACATATATAGCTGATAACTGAAGAACGCAATAAATAAATAAAAAGTATCTAATACTTCATAAATTTCCAAATTAAAAATTTAAAATCTTATATTTCAATAAAAAATTTTATATCGATAAATAGGCTATATTTCAATCAATTTATTGTTTGAATGAAAATTTTAAACTTTTTCTCATTTTTTAAATTTTAATTAATTAAAAATTACCATGCTTAATAAAATAATTAATTCATAAAATAGCTTTTTCAACTTTTACTGTAATTCAAACAATGGATGTGACTTTGATTTATTTTTTACAGTCGAATAGAAACAAAAAATAAACTCCTTTTAATATCTCATAATGAGCCTTAATT
>JAPDSC010128746.1:679088-705068 GCA_026290005.1 Latrodectus geometricus
ACGTAAATGAAACTACGTTATAAAATTGTTTAGAATAATAAAATAATTAGGAATAATACAAATGTTAACAGATAAAAATTATTATTTACACAAAATGAATATAGGAAAATCAGAATGTTAAAAAATACTTGGAGAATTTAAAATTTAATATGTTCATTAAGCTACATTTTGATTCAGGTTTATGAGGTATGTCCAGTTGAAGAAATCTTTAATTTATATCGTTTAAAATTGCTGTAACTGAAATTTGCGGATTTTGGCAAATTATCAAACAAATACAAACACATTAAGAAAAAACATGTGTATTTCTAATCGGATAAATAGTTTAATATTAAATTTTTACATACAACTCAGAAAGTTTTATAAATTTAAAAACATATTTTTGCTAATGGTGTTTAAAAGGTTATATATGCAGAAATATATTCTTTTGAAGTAAATAATCGGAATATGAATTTCTTTAAATGTAGTTATTCAAATGTAGTCATCAATGTAGTTATTTATAAAAAAGTTGAAATCTTATGTTTAGTTACTGTGTGTTTAGTATCTGAGTTTTGTGTTATCTGTGTTTTGTAGCACACAAAAATGTAGAAATTAATCCTAATATTCACATAAAATATTGCAGGTGATAAGTTCATAAATATTAATACAAGTAACAGTCTATTGCTTTTAACTCTTTATTTCAGCATATTTTTAACAAGAATATAGAAACTATTTAAGTAGTCGATTATGTCTGTATGGTTATGGAAATACAGTTTCAAGTATATATTATATAGTACAAATGTAGTTATGAAAATAATGATGTTATCCTAGATTTATGACAAATAAGACATTGAACCACCCCTGACATGTATTAGAACTTGATTCCACCTAGAAATCAAGTCATGCAAGTGATGAATACTGTTTAGAGGAATATTATTCAATCTTAAAGGAAATTTTGGGAACATTCTCTTACATATATAAGAAGAGTGTATCAGTTTCAAATTAAATGCTGTAAAGTACACTATAAAGATTCTATTATGTTGAAGTCAGAAGACTGTGAGGGTCAAAGTAGATGCTCCCCTTCATCTTCGTGTTCATTAAACAATGATTAGATCATTACATGAAGAAGAGCATTATCATCAGGAGAAATTCCCGTCTTTTCAGGAAACAAAGTGTAAGCAATAGAATGGACAATATCAGTTAAAAATTTCCTAAATTTCTGCCCAGTGATCCTTTCTTTCATGATTTTGGTTGAGCCAACAGTAAACCATGATGCGGTCCCATAGGCCATGACAAATCCTTCTTGATATTTGACAGTGAAAAGTGACAATAACAATCATGCACTAATATAATTGTTTACCAAACGTGCACCTATATATTTGTGAGAAAAATATGGAAAAAGATACGTTTGTGAATCTTAATATGCAACTCTTGTCCACTTATCAGTCGACTAGGTCTTGTGGTTGTGGCACCACTATAGAGAACATTTGCATTTTAGACATGTTGCTTTGAAATTGCTACTTTGCTGTAAATGCTCTGTTTATCAAGTTGTTTCTTATCTTTAACTATTAGTATTGGAAAATCAAGATGCTGACTAAGCTCTGGGAGCACTTAGGATGCAGTTATTTCCTTCTTAATGTTTTACACATTAAAATCCTCCTCAGTGCCCATAGATCTTATTTACTCAGCCTTATACACTATATATGCATGTTACTGATTCATGAAATTTTATGTTGAATTGTAACCTATATAAAATTACTACATTATTAAAAACTATTTTTTATCCAAGTTTTATTTTGATGCGTCCTTTTATTTTTAACAATATGCAAAATTTTTCTCAGAACACTGTAGTTTCTCCACAAGAAATATTTCAATCTGATTACCAAGATTTTCTATCAATTTTCTCTCAAAAATCTTGTACAGTGATATTTATGAACGTTCCTACTTTTATTTTTAATAATTTTGCATAATTTTCCTGTATCAAATCAAATATTGCGTGATGAGTTGGTGGTATCTATACACATTAAGTACCTATTACTTCCAATAGCTCAGACGATATCAACTCAAGTGTAGACTTCGTCACTTGATAATGCGAAAAGTTATATGACGACTGATGTTCGTGACATTAAAGTCATTACCTAAGTAGAATATTCTAGGCTCTTGTAACATTGTTATACACATATGGTCATCGGCAAACATTTGATATTTCACTGCGTGTTTGTGATGATATTGCTTATTATGTGAATGTAATTTCTTTAAATGCTTTGCGTGTTAATGTTTACTTATAAGTAGTCTGAAATAATTGGCTTGTCGGTATATAATTTACTTATCAATAATCTATAATTATTGAAAGAAATTTAAATTTTTCTGTTTTTAGATTTATTTTGATGACACATCTTAAGTACATCCCAAAAGAATTAATGATATCACATTAATTTGTCATTTTTTAAATAAAAATTTCATTTCAAAAAATAATAAGTGAATTGTAAGAATTTAAGGGAAACAGCTGCAAAGCGCTTTATAACTCTTCTCTACATGTAACATGTTCTTCGTAGGCAGTACGCCTTGTTGGAAAAGACTATGTATTCAATCCTAAAATCTGCCTATATAAAAACAGCGTGAATATCTGAATGTTCAGTAATAGAGTCATTAACACATACAACAGTTATTATTTGTGTTGAAATCAAACTTATTTCAATTAAATTTAATACAAGAAATAATTGCATATAGATATTTAGCTTTAATAATTTATTAGTTAATTGAATTTGTCATAGGACAATAAAATTTTGAAGCTCAAAGAAAAAATTACTATAATTAATTGAATAAATAACAACTTTTCTTTTAAATAAACTAAGAATACAAATGATTGATGAAGTAAAATTAACTGATATCTTTGAAACTAACTCCGGCGACCAGGGTAATATAATAGAGAAAAGCGCCTATATAGAAAGTGTCTAATGAGTGAAAGATGGTGGCTCCTGTACCTGATTAAGTCATTGTACTGTCTTCGTGTTGAAAAGATCTATTCACATTAAAAAAAATACCTTATGATCCAATATCTCTCTCTACTAGTTTAGCGTCATGAGGTTCTTTGTCGTGTTTAATATTCTGAGTTGTTAGAAATAGGTAGTCGAAAATACATAAAAAACATGCACAGTAATACCTTTTTCATAATAATCATGTATAGATAAATGCAGAAAAATTCTATCGTACTAAATTTATATTTGATTCAAGAAAACGCATTTGGGAAAACAGGAAGTAGGAAAATTTCCTAATTAATGTAAGACTTAAAAATATTCTTATTGTTAGCTTACAATAAAGAATTAGAAACAATTTTTTTTGTATTATGAAATCCTTTTTATGCAACAGAATAATAGAATGAATAATCAATACTTTCTTCAATGGGCAATAATTTAACAGGCACTAGAATTTGCCTTTGGTTTGGGATACGTTATAATAAGTACCTACTTTATATAATATAAATTAATCCGCAATGGAAAATATCTAGGAAATCAATAATTTGAATTTTGTTCTATTTGCTATCTCAAATAATCAATATTATCAATCGCGTCATTGAAGTAAATTTATGAACATAAAGGAACAAACAATGATGAGAGAGATTTTTCCAAAAATATTACAAATAACTTTTATCATGTCTAAGTCAACAATACAAAAATTACTAATAATTGATTCAAGACCATGTTAATTAACTCTTCCCAGTTTATTAAAAAGAATCTTTAATTATTTAATTTCGTTGGTAAACATGTCTGATGAAACATATAGAATATTGAATTCTTTTCAATGCCTGGTAAAATATGAAATATTAAAAAAAAGTAGAATATTTTTGAAAAAAAAAAACCAAGAATTGCTCGTGTGTCAAATGTTCAACATTGCTCAGAATTTTAATAAAGATATATCAAAATTGTTCAAATAAGTAATTTTAAAATTATTATTTTAATGTTTCTTACATTGTATCAATTTTATTTCCATTAACTTTTTGTGCAAACCTTATATGCTCTTTAGATGTGGAATAAATTACTTTATCTTAGTTTTTTATGACATTCAAATGTTATGAAACAATTTTTATATTCCTTTATTAAGAATTAATTATTGTATTATGTATAAATAAAGAAAATAAAATTGAAAAAATAACTGATGTGAAATAAATTTTTAAATTTATGAGTTTATTATTTTTTTCACTAAAATTAATAATTGTGAATGTACTAAGTATTTCGAGAAACGAAATTTGGAAGTATAAATCGTTTATCCGCTAAAATTACGGAAAACAACTGATAACTTATGCAATGAATATTTCCATGCAAAAATTTAGAAAAAAGTCTTTTACTGAGATTCCATTAGAAAAATGAATTTTGATGGAAGTTTTTAACAATATCTCATCAACAATTCAATTTTATTTTTAAATACTCATTTAAAATCCAACTTATATTTTTTAATCAGAAAATCTTATCATAGAACAACTATAATAGTTCTGAGTGTAAAAATGCAAAAAAAATCTTCTCGCTGCAGAATTTGTTTGATGATAGAAGTTTTTGATCAAAAGCATACGTCTGAAAAAATAAAATTTCCTGTGTGAGAAAGTGATTTTCATGATTTCATTTTTGTATTTCTTTATGCAGATTCATTTTGAAAGTCAAAAATTTCAGATTAATTTGTAGCATTGAATTGTTTCGTCTTAAAGTTATTGCCTTTTTTAAAGCCTAAAAATTTTCAATGTATTCTTTATTAGCATAAAAGTTATATTCATTGATAAACTCATTTAAAATTCAAGTTTTTTGCTTTGGGAAGTTTAATTTAGAATTTATCAATGTTACATGATATTTACATACTAGATATTTCTGCAAATTTACCCAGCTAAAGAAATAAAAATGTTTCTAAAAATATAATTCTACCCATTGGTGAAATTTTTAGATATTCAAATTACAATTATAAAATGTTACTCTATTGTTACATGTTTTACAGCTTTCTCCTACTTATTTATCTGAAAAGTTTTGAGTATCCTATGTTTTTAAGCAAATAAAGCATAAAATTTCGATGAAATTCGTTTTTAATACCTAAACTTTAAAAGGCATTTAATTCAAACTCACACTTTGATCTTCAATGGATATACAGTTTTACGCTGATTGTTTGATTTCCAAAATGCATGGTTGAAAGTTTAATTTCTTAAATTATTTCTTATAATTTAACTTGTTTATGCTACTTGTTTGCATAAACCATCAAAATAATGATCAAAGGCTAAGAGAATAATTTCAGAATTGCTGATTGAAAATAATCATCTCAACAAATAAAAATGGGTATTGTATAATTAACTTTTAATATACGGCTAATCTTAATGTATGTGAAGATATTTAAAAAATTAGAAATGATGATTATAAAAATGCATTTTCATTTGAATTAGCTCGAGAAAGTTCACACAACTTAATTCATTAGGGCACTTAATTAATTTAATCGTTAAATTAAAGAGTTTAAACTTGAAGTATCTCTTAATTATGTATGCTTATTTAATGAAACTTTGTTTTAATTCACCGGATGCCTTAACACTCCTTTAAAATACTTTGATATTCTTCCTTTTATCTTTTAATATTGTTTTAATAACTAATAATGAGTTTTAATCTATCCGTGTTGGGCTTCAAAAGATTATCAATTGTATCAAGAAGATTACTTAAAATAATGATGAATACGAGTAAGCACTGGCTGAGAGTGTGTGTTTCTTTATCAAAATCCAGGCGGGAATAAAGAAGGATTTCGGCACCCACGCATATTTCTAATCATGTTTCTCTAATTAATATCTAAAGAAAATATTAGATCATCTTAATGGATTTTACTGAAAATTCTTAGATTTAAAAATTTGTCTTTTGAGATGGTAGCTAATTAGATAATAAATTTGAAATTCTTAATTCTTGGTTTCACTTGAAAATTATTTAGCAAATTATGTGGCATGGAGAATCTAAAAAAGATAAAATAAATTTCATCATTATATCTATTATTCATTTTATATTATTATTAAATATTTGTAAAATATAAATTATTTTACAAATATATGTGGACAATTGTTTACTTCAACATGTTTATTATGTGCAAAAAAATGCTTTTATGTGCATGTATATAAATCGGAGAAAAATCAAGATTTTTTTTTGTCTTTTACTTTATAAACTACTAATCAAAAATATCTTTTAAATTGGAAATAATATATTGATATTTATACTAATATTCAGTAAAACATTGCTTATAAAGTAAATTTTAAATTTATTTGTAACAAAGGAAAGTTATAAAATGTTATATTAATTACATTAATGCTTATATAAAAATACAATTGTAACGGTTCATATTTGATGATAAAATATAATCCTACCACAGAGATCTTGAACCAAGATAATTGAAGTCTGCGAATAAAACACAGGTATATTTAAATTATAAATAAACAAATTGAGCAAAATCATCAAAAGAAGAAGCTGACTGAGGCTTATTTTCTATGCAAGAGCTTTTTTATTTGGTATAGTAAGACAGAGATAATTAAAGTTTTAAAATATATATAAGACCTATTTTATATAACAGGATTGAAATAAAGTAAAATTCCATCCATAGTAAGGATAATCTATTATCTTAATAAGGATAATAGATTATCCTCATTATCCATCATAAGGATAATATGCCTATTGACAAAAATTTCAAAGTGCTGGAAAAAGAATGGCTCAAACTGCGAACTAATAAACAACGATTATATTTCGCCTTAAAATTTGCTCTTCCAACTCTTTTCTTTCAATTTCCAAATTTGAAAAAGTTACAAATGTTTTCTATTTTTATAGATTCTTGGTAATGTGCAGTATTAGATAACGAGGGGGGTCAGTCTAGCTCCGGCTGAGTGATTAGCTCTCTGGCATCAAATGAAGAGTTCGTGGTTTTGAAAACCACTTTGAGAGTGAGGGTTTCTTGTGGCTTAACAACCACTTGTAACTGTAGGCCTCGGTCTATTTACTTCTCATAAGCAAAAAATGACATTTTGAATGAGAACTAAACCAAATCAAATAGTACTAGATTATATATATATTGCTCCGAGTCTAAAAGATATTTACCTTTAAAACTGATTGCTATATTTAAAATACACTAATTATCATAAATGAAGGAAAAATCAAAAAAATTACGATAACTCAAAAAGTTATGCGCGTAATTGTAGGAAACTTATAAACATAATACAATTTATAGGAAGGTACAAACTAGTATAAAGAGAAATTATCAAACAATAATAGTGTTATAAAAACTAACATATGTATACAATAAGCGAATGAGAGGTGTAAGTTTGGTATCAGAGAAAAGTACTTTTAATATGGGGTATTATCCACCCAAGAAGAAATACAGCACATGCAACGCTATATTAATTGCGTAGGAAGCCATTGCTCTTCCAAAGCAGTTGAAAGCGTGGCTACGGTTCTAGGAGAGGGATTGAAAGCAGTTAAGCATCTTCCTAAAGTGTCCCAAACATGTTCGATTGGTTTAAGGTCCAGTGATCGAGCTGGCTACAGCATATGCTCAATTGTTTCATGCTCAAGACAAGCATCCGCGTTACGAACCCTATGACTTCGCATTTCATAGTGTAGCACGAAAACATCATCTATTGCCTTAGCATATAGGGTGCACATAAGCATCCGGGATGTTACCTCTGTAGGTCCGAGCATTAACATTTCTATGATAAAAGACATGGAGGTTTATGTGTCCACTCAAACAGATATCACCCAAAAGCAGATCTAGCATGATCCGTATGCATCACTTTTTCAAATGTTTGAGGTTGGTTGGTTGGTTGGTTGGGTTTTATCGCGCAAGGTCCAAAAATGGACAAGCAGCGCCAATCAAATGTTTGAGGGATGAAAATGAATTTCACGTTCTCTCCAATTGAAAATGCGCAATGTAATTGCTTTCGAGGCTAAATCTGGACTCATTCGTAAAGAGAATAGCCCTACATTGATCATGCGTCCTATGGATATGATGACGCGGCCATTGCAAATGCTTCCACCTATGGCGTGAAGTGAGTGGGACGTAAATGTCTGGCCGCCTCGCAAAAGACCACGTTCTTGAAACTTTCAAAGCTTGGTTGATCAGAATACCAACCTTCTGGAGCTTGCAGCTAGGGAGTATCCGAGTAAAACCGGAGTTGTGGTTCGATTCCTTCGTGCGCTTAATGACAAATATCGGTCATCGGCGCTAGTGGTAATGCGTGGCCGCCCTTGGTTGAATCTCCTGGATGCCAAATCCGTTGTTAGAAATTGTTGCCAAAGTCTATGAATAACAGACAAACTTTCATGTCAATTTTTCCTTGTATTCTGTTTCGTATAATGTAGGTAGTAATTTTTTGTATAGTACTTCCTTTATTTAATAATACTGACATATTCATATTTGTTGAATTCTTAACAAGTATTGTAATATATTATAACAATATTTATGAAATGAAAATTTCTAGAACCTTAATGGGCACAATAACAAACATTAAAATCAAGGATAATAATACTCATTTTATACAGAACTAATCAGGCACTCAAATTATGAATTTAATAGTTTTTAATTTTGAAAGTTTAAATATAACATTTTTATAATAACTTTAATTTACCTTCTCATAATAATTATTTTGACATAAAAAATTGTAAGATAATCAAATTAATTTCAAATATTTTATTTTTACAGAATCATCTAAACATAAAGTTTTAGCTTTTACAAACAGTAAAACAAAATATAGTTTATCAATAATTATCATAAATGAATCATTGAAATCATATTGTTTAAATTATATACATTGTGTATTTGTATTTCAGTACAAATTTTGTGTAAAATTTTAAAGGAATACAGTTGAAAATATTTGTAAAACCTATTGCTTAAGGTTAACAGCAATGAAATTTACCATCATGAGAAGTGTGAGTTATTTTTGCAATTTGGCACAAATATCAAATCAAGTTATACAAGAAACAAGTCATGACTTTATAATATGTGGATTTGACATTTATTATAATATCCATTCTGTTTTTAAGTACTCGTTCTGAATTTAATTTTTTTTTTTACCATATGGCAATGCATTCTTTACCTAGAATAGTTTTAAAAAGTGGGTGTTTCTTTGAATTATTTATCTTTTATTTAATTTTAAATTTACTCATCCTACTTACAGATTCATCAGCAAAGACAGTCAAATTCTTTTCACACACTGGTGTGCAAAACTTAAGCAACAATGTAAATTTTAAGCAGATAGCCATGAAATTGCATAAAAGAAATTCTTGTGATCAGTGCAGTGAACATGTAATTCAGTAGAAAGGTCATGCATACGCAAATATCAGTGGCAAAACGTCAGAGGTGACGTGAGCGTATACAAAATGCTTGCGGTCGGCACGCGCAGTTCAAGACTACAACAAAAGGAAGGACAGAGGAGCAATTAAAGACTTTCGTTTCAAATGCAAGTGAGTGTGTCCGTGAAATATGGCAGGAAGAAATCACCTGGATGACTTCACACGTGGAAGAGTGATTGGAAAACTGAAGGGGGGATGTAGTGTGATCAGTGTAATTGAAGAGTTTGGAATCAACAAAAGTGTCGTTTCACCTTCAGAACTACAGGTACAGCTGTTCCAAAGGTTGGTGGTGGCCGCCTCAGGAAAGCAACTCAAGTGAATGACCGCTATATCATCCTTCAGGCGAAAATCATCCGAAACCAGTCAGCAAGCACCAATGCTCCGCAACTGTGTACAGCAAGGGGGGGGGGACTGTGGCCAGACGCTTTCACAAAAAATGGCCTATTCTTCCGCCGTCCTGAACTCTGCATTCCGTTGACAGCTCGCCATCGGCAGCATCGTTTAGAGTGGTGCAAAAAGCACAAAAACTGGACATCTGATCAATGGAGTCACGTCCTCTTCACAGATAAGAGTCGTTTCAGTGCCACAAGCGATTCTCAACCCAGTTGATTTAGAGAGAGGTTGGGACATGGTTTCATCCCAGTAACATAACGGAAAGACACCGTTATGGTGGACCTGAAGTTCTCGTCTGAGGAGGCATTATGCTGAACGGATGGATTGAACTCCACGTTTTCGAGAGAGGTTCTGTAACCGGATATCCCTATCGTTAGGAGGTAGTCCTTCCCCATGCGCGTCTGTTCCGAGGTGCCATTCAAGCAGATTTTATTTTTATGGATGACAATGTACGGCCACGTCCGGACTCATGCTGTTCAGCAGCTACTAGAAAGTGAAGACATCACCCAAATGGATTGGCCAGCGTACTCCTCTGATTTAAATCCCATAGAGCATGTGTGGTATGCTTTGGGGAGACGCATTGCGACACGATTGCATTCCCCAGAGAACATACAGCAACTGAAACAGATGCTGATTGAGGAATGGGAACTCTTACCGCAAGAATTGCTGGAAAATCTGGTGCTGAGTATTGTTACTTTCCTCTTGGACAGATGATCTTGTGCAGGGATACTGTGAGTTTAATAAAGCCTATTTTTGTTTTATTCCATATTGTACGGATTGTATTTATTTTTGTGCAACCATGCTTTTGTCATCCTATAAGTACAAAATGATGTGTCTCATGTCTGAATTTCATGTCCCTCAGATGGCGAAGTTATGGCCAAAACTACCTGTTGCTTAAGTTTTGGACACCAGTGTAATAATGACTGAACGAATTCACATGAATTGTTAATATATCTTGTTAGAACTTAAATCTAAGTTTCCTTTTACCACTATGGAAAATGTATTTATCTATTTGAATTAAATTTTCTAATGATTAAAATGTACATAAATCAATTAAGAAATAGAATAATAATATTTTGAGCAAAATTATTTATTTTAGCAAATAAAAAAGATTCCGTATTCAACTATAATCCACCTATTACTTAAAAATGGTCAAAAAGCTATTAATGGGAAAATCTGTTCGGAGAATATTTCTAATTTGCAATCTTGGTGCACTCCTGTGCCAGTACTTAGATAAAAAAAAATCTTGATGATTGCTTTTTGATTTTCGATGGCAGATGTTGGTTGAGATTTAAATCGCGTCACATCTTCGATTACTCATATTAATGGTCCAAAAATATTAAAATATCAAAAATTATATCTACGATGTAACAATAATACAGCTGCTGTAGTTATATACTATCGTGTCTCAATCCTCATGGAACGGTGCTTTCACATGATACTATGGATTGTGTCATTTGAATCTTCTCATGTAACCACCACATGAGAAGATTCAAATGACACAATCCATAGTATCATGTAAAAGCACCAAACTATGAGCATTGAGAAACATTTTGTCCCTTTTATAATAGGCATAATGTTAAAAATTAGCTACTCATAAAAATCAAGAGAATATGTTGTTTCATTAAAGTTGACATATTGTATACAAACTCAATTACAGGGATAAATTACAGTGTTTATTTCGAAACTCTCAGCCTAAGCAACTTACTTAGTAAAGAATACAGTATATGTCTCCATTTCAATTTGCATTTCTTCCAGAATAAAAATTTAAGTTTTCGATGTAAATAATTCTGGAAATTCCCATTTCGTTCGTATACCTTTTAATAACTAAAATGTCTTTTAACTGAAATTTCAATTATTTAAATTTATGAACGTTTCTGAATACATGTCTAATTTACGCCTCATTTTGATAATTCTTTTTTGCTGCCATATTTTCTTATTAACGGGGGCTATTATTCGCTTATATGATAATTATCTTTTATGCTTTATCATTTCTTGAAAATCTACCTAGAATTATATCTTACGATATATTATTATTCATATGCACAAAAAGCTAAAAATCAATGAAATCCTAAGTTTAAATACTACTAAAAAAGAAATTCGGAACGAAATATAGTAACATCGATATTTATTTGGTTAAAATTACTGTGTTGTTCCAAATTTTCATTTTTAAAGTTTTGGTTACAATCAACTCAGCAGTTATTTATCTGTTTAATTAAAAGTTAGTTGAATGGAGAAACAATCAAAAAATTTTATATTTACTTTTGCAAAATAAAATAAGGTGTTTAACTAAATAATAACTATGTTAGCTAAAATCCATTTAAGCAGAAGAAAGTATTTATCATATTAAATCGATTTTTCATTATATACTAAACCAAGAAACAAATTTCAAAACCATGGAAAATATTAACTAAAAGGAAAAGAAAAGATCAATGAAAAGATTAGGAATTTTCATTTCTTTCCCTTTCTTACTCTTAAAATAAAAAATGATATCATCACAAAAACATAACTATAGAGAACAGCTGTTAGTTCATTTTAAATTCTCGATGCGAAATATTTTATTTATAAGGCCAGCATATGGGCATAGGTAAATATCTTTTCCTGAATCTAGTTTATTCTCAGACTGATTAAAAATTATTAAAGTGTTAATAAATGCTCTAAACATTTAAATATGATCCACTAAAAACATTTCTAGAAGAGTCTAGTCATGAAATTTGAAAAATGTGAGTGAGGAAAAGTGTTTTATTTCTTTATAATAAAGGCAAGGGGGAAAATACATATAAAATCTAGACGTATTGTACAATCTCAGATATTAAGGAAATAAAAAATATATTAATTTCTTAACTATTTGAAATAGTTATTATGTTTCGGACGCCTTTATAATATTCTACTGATATGTGATGATTAATTTATATTAGATAATTAATCTGTGAAATAAAAAATAACTCTTTTCTGTGAATGTATTATGCATTAAACATTTTAACATTTTATAGTAGTTTTGAAAAGTTTTTTGGTATTTGCATGGTTGTTTTCTGTAAATGATAATAATTGAATATTAATTCATGGACATAAATCAAAATATTAATTTATATTTCTCTTTAATTTTATTTTTTTAACTGAAAACTGCAAAGTTTAATAATGTTTCCCCTTTTAATTTGTTTTAATTTTTGTTACAATACCAATGTTTAAATTTTTTAAAATTTTAAAGTTTTGCTTAGGTGGATAAAGAGGGCATATATAATCATTATCTCCTTTTATTCATTTTTGAACAATAATATAATTATTTGCTCACGTGAAGAAATTTTTTTAAAAATCATAAGTAATGTGCTTCCCCAATTGTGATTTCCTTCATAAGAAATATGCTCTACTCAATTCAAAGTTCAAAATACGTTTTATGTATTGGGTGCAGAATACAAGCATAGTTAAATTACAAATAAAACAACAACAATGATTCAAGAAATTTGTATCCACAAAAAAAAATCTTCAATTATTTATTATTAATAAGAGGAAAAACGCAATAATATTTTTTCCTTTCCAAACCAGTCTTTGCTTTACAAGATTTGTCCTTCGCAAACAATTTCTTGGTTCTTCTCGAGCAATTACTAATCTATTTACACACAGACACGAAGAGCGCCACTTTCAAACAGTTAACATAAGGACTTGAGTCACTTTGAGAAAAGATGCATCAATCTCATGGTTCCCAATAATTAATGGTCAGCTGAAATACGCAAGAAAGAAACTTGTGAAGATTGCCACGTTTCTCACAGATAAAGAATTCATGATATACCAGCCTGGAGAAGAAAGAAAAACAATTAGAAGATCAACTTCAAAATAAAAAAGCAATCAACTAAAAGGAATCAAACATCAGCTAAAAGTGAGTTAATTGTTTAAGCTCATAATTATCTTTATTGGACCCGATAGTAAAGTAAAAAGAAGAACTTAAAAATTCCTCAATTCTACTTTAATCTTCATACATTACCAAAAAAAATGTTAAGATAAAGACTTTACTCAATTCGCTAAGTATTCTCACTGAAAATATAGGTAATAAGTTATTAAAATTGCTTTGTGGGGATATTATCTGAAATTTAAAAAATTGTATTTAACAATAATTATCTATTTACATTCCATTTGTCATACGGTTATATTCATTTATGCAATTGATTTCGGTTATTTTTTGAAATATATAAACATATAATATTCTCTTTTATTCCAATAAAATATAATAATTTTTGGAAAGTTTTAAATAATTTTTCAGGATATTTTTTCATCATAAGCAATAATACCTTTTATATTTTTATAGCCAATACTCATAGTGCACAATATATATATGCGCTTTGTAGAAAAAACAATTTTAAATTTAAGACAAAAAAAGGAAACTTAAAAAATATTATAGTCATTGAATTGCTTTTATACTTCAAAAATTCCTAATCTTTATTTCGGTAATGCTTTATAATAATTCAAAAAAACATTTATATTTTTATGCTATAAATTTAAGTGAACAGAAGCAAAATACAGAATAGCAAAATACAGAAGTAGAATAGAATAAGTTTTAAAATCAGTTCTCTCTCTTCAATGGCTCACATTCACGATTTTCTTCCAAATTATATATGACACTTGTATTTGATAATTATTTTAAATAGTTTAATTATTTAATCGTTATCTATCAAAGCTCTGATTCCAAATTTGACGATTATTCAATTATGTGAATAAAATAGATTTTTGCAGAATGTTTCAAAACATATTTTAAGAAGATTTTACTTTAAGATTATAATTCAAATGGATTTAAAAAAAAAACTCCATTTAAAATTATAAACTTTAGTTGCTAATAAAATTATTCATATGACAATTAACCTTACAACTAAATTACCATTAATGCAATTTGAACATTTAATTACTCCAGAAATTTTGCCTAATATTGTAATCTAAAGAATAATCAAAATGTAAAAGTTTTCTATAAAGATAAGAATTCAAATAATTTTTGTTTTCATTATACAAAACACATTTTTTATTCAAATATTTTTGTAAAGAAAGCATTGCACTGGATTTTCATTTTCAAGCAAAGTATGCTGTTTCTATAAATATATTGAATTATAATTAATCTTGGAGCCATCGATGTATATGTAATTTACATGAATTATTTTACAATGTAGTTTTATAAAAGATACTTCTTTGATAAACTATTTATTAGAAGACAATAGGATTTAGATCACTAGAAAAATAGGTCTCTTCAATGATAATTTATTATTTTGTATTATTTATGTAATTTGTTTCATTCATTATACTTTTTTAAAATTACTTTTGTGACACTTATTTACACAATTATTTCTAAATTGCGCTATCTTGTGCAGAAGTCACGCGTATAAAAAATTAAAGAATTGCTTCAAAATTTATTACGCATTAATTATTAACTTGAAAACTTTTTTATAAAATAATTATGCTAATAATAATTATTTTAAAAAATTCAAATAATTTGAAGTTAAAGAAATTTTGAAAAATACTGGACTAACAAACCACCATGTGTATCAACCACAGTTGTTTTAAAGCAGTAGAATTTAATTTTTGTGTGAAAGTAACAGCTACAATAATTATATTTTCAATCGAAAATTTTCTTAAAACGAGTCTACCATCAAATACAAAATTATATTATTGCTTCTAAAAGATTTCGATCAATATAAACAATTCTAATACAATAACTCTTCTTTATCAAATTAAGTTAAAAACAAACCAATAATCTTAGTTGATCCTCTCTATTACATTTAATTACTCTAAGAAAAGCTCTTTTAATTGGATCTGAAAATGTGAGATGTACACAAATTCTTATCAAATTTATAGATATCCAAAAAATATTCTATTGATCATTCTTAATCATTTTATAATCATTCCAGTAATAGCTAAAACTATTCTCTTATTAGAACGATTATGAATGAAGAAGCGGGTGATTACCAAAATTGTTTCTGGTGAGTATATATGCTTGTGCAAAATAATCTATTATCAACTTCTAAAAGGGAATTTTTGTAACAATTATTTTTCTTGATATTAATAGCTATAGATAACAGAGTATATATTCACAGCTAATTTTTTTCTTACATAAAGGAACAATATCGTTTCTAACTTTTCTTTATATTATCTAATATCTTTTTCTAATTTCTAATTATCAATATCATTTCTGGCTTCAATTTCAAAATTAATAACTTGTTACATATTAATTTCCATCTAAAAGAATATTTACAATATATTAATATAACTAAATTAAATTAAACCTAGATTAAGCATTTTATAATATTAAAAAATTTTGATACACAGCAACGAATTTAAATGGTAAAGAAATGTATGAAATGGAGGTTTTCCGAAATGTAACAGTATGTTAGATGTTGTTAGTAATAATTCAAATGTTTTATTATGAATATATTATCTTTTAAGTTTTATAAGTAAGATGAGTAAGAAATAGGTAAAAAAATTAAACTATACTCTTTTTTCTACATGGAAGAAAGGTTGCTTTCATGTTTAGTCTTCATAATAATATATTTTAGATATTTCTGGTAAATAAAATCAAATTAAATAGAATGCAAGATTTCTAAACGCATTTTAGGGAGTAATATATTTATTTTATTTAAAATATTATATTCATATATAAAAAATTACCTTTTTATTATTAATTTGCTGTGATTTTAAAATAATAATAGTATTTTACTGTAGTTAAGTTAAATTTATACGTTTTCAATTAAAAACATGAAATTATTTCGTTACTCATTTTAAAATTTTCTTTCTTCTTAAAGAAAATGTCTGAAAACTATCTAATCTTCCCAATGACTGATAAAATTATTAAACTTATTTGAGCTTTTTTATAAAAATCCCATACAATGTTTAAAAATATAAATAAAAAAAATAAAAACAAAATATTCTAGCTTTAGTTTCCCTTGTGAGATTATCTTTTGAAGTGCATATCATACTTTTTATGAAAAGCCATATTTTAACATGATTGACAAAAAATTAAATTCTGAACAATGAATTTAGTAATAAACTCTTATTTCAGCATGTTTATTTGGTGATGCCCAGATTTACACAGGATTAGAGGGTTTGACTATGAATAGTAGTATTCCCATATCGATATAAAATAAACCAGGCTGAACAGAAATATTGAACGTTTTAAATTGCGAAGGATCCCGGTAAATTTTTGTCACATCAAACGGTATCCAACATAGAATTTTTGACCATATTTAGAGAATGATTTTTAATAGAATTACACTTTACAATAGTAAAAGCTCTTTGCTATTTTTCAAAATAATATGTTGGGCAATGCATATATGGTGATAGGTGCGAACCACACAAAAATTATTTTAGCATGATACTGCTTGTTGGTAAACTGAAAGAAAGAAAGATCAGCATACATATCAGAATATTAATAAATGATCATATCATGTCATTTATCATTCATACTGAATACGTTTACGAAATATTCAAACATCAGATTTACGTCTATCTACATGCAATCTATGCAAATCAAAATATTTATTGTCAGTTTAATAATCCAAATGTAATTATTAAATTAGATCAATCAAATATATTATTGAGCAATTGCATATTTGTATGCTTATATAATTATTATGATAATCACAGAAAAATTTGTCCCAAGGCAATAGAAAATTTACATAGCTTTATTTGTGTGCCATAAATCAAATTTTATGACCTCCTGACTTTAAAATTTCTTATATATTTGTGTATCATCTGAATCTCATTTTTTTGGCAATATTTTGTTATATTTTTCGTTGCTGTTAGATTAGTATATTTCATTTTTAATGAAATTTACTAATCTAACAGCACCGAAATTTCATTTTTAATGATTTAAACTTTGCAAAATTTTACCTCTCACACAGGTGTTAGATTAATATAAATTTTGCCTGCTTTTCATTGTAAAAGGAAGTAAACTGTTAAAAAATTATAATTTAAAATATTTTACAAGTAGAATTTACTGACATTAAGTAAAAATATACGACTCTCATAGACAGTTATAAAATAACACATTGAGGAACCAAAAACAATCATGGTGACTTTTTATATCAGCGCATAAGTAATATCAGAAAAGTTTATGCATCTGTAATAACAACACACTCCATACAGAGTATAATGATTCTGAGAAGCAGTATGCTACGTACGATAATATGGTTTGCTGACAGTAATTTTATTTATCATTTCATGAAAAAACAGGAATCATTGTTATTGCAAAACAATTATTGTTAAAATGATTTAAACAGGAGGATTGGAGATAATATTCAAATAATAGAAACAATTATTCTTAAATCATCCTAAATATTCTCGATGAAATTCAGAAGTGGTAATCAAGTTGTAAACTCTATGCTATTAAGCTATTTTCTTCTGAATATAATCATCAACTATGAGAGCTCAGTAAGATCTTATGTTGTTATTTTGTAACAGAAAATACTATTTATTTCACTATTATATGTTTAAATCAAAGATACTACAGAGATATCATTTGTGCATAATTGACCAATTACAATTTCATTTGGAAAATTACGGAAGTCTGTATCCCTACTCAAAGAGATATACCCACTAATATAGATATTACTGCCTTCTTACAAATATATATCATGAAAATTTGTTCTGAATAAAAACGAATTTCATGATTTCTTCTAATCAAGGGGAATCCTAATCAAGATCTTAGGAAACTAATAATAAATAGATTCATAACGAAAAAAGTACTGAGCTCCATTTCTGAGCCATCTAATGATTATGTGGATGTATGCCCTCAAACAAAGTTTCTTGGATTTCGATGATATGAGTGGTACACAAATATTATTTATTTCGAATACAGAAAGTAAACTTAAGTGAAAGTTTAGTTGAATATCTCGTCATTGTTTTGCCCACTTAAACTCAAATTCTGTAGTTGAATCCAATTGAAGCACTATTTTCACTTTAAACTTTTAATAATAAAGTAAGTTTTAATAGAAAAGCAATGTACCGCAATTACAAAAAAGATCTGTGAGCTACAGAAGAACTCACAATATGTCATCAGAGAAATTCAATTTGACTTTTGTTTACTTTAATACTTATTATAGCTCTCTATAGATGCTTTTCAGAAAAGTTGTTCTTCAATATTTTTATTGCGAACTAAAGGTTTCAGGTTTCTAATATGAGTATCAAAGTAAAATTGCTAACGTTGTTCTCTAACAGGATTTTCTACTTGTTGTTGTGTTTTCTTGATAACGATTAATAACACTGGTTATCATAAATTAAGTAAAAATCACATAGTTGGTGATAACGCAAAATGTTAAGCGTGGAATTTAATGAAACTTATACACAATAAAAAAGTACAAAATAGCACAAAAAGAAATTGCCAGACAATTATGGTGTTAAAAAATTAGCATATGAATACAATAAAGAAATGGGAGGGGTAAGTTTAGTATCAAAAAAGTACCTTTAATATAGGGTATTATCCACTCAAGTAGAATTACAGCACATGCTACGCTGAGTGATGCTCTCAATTATGCAATATATTAATTGTGTAGGGAGACATTGCTCTTCTGAAGCAGTTGAAAGGGTGGCTACGGTCCTAGAAGAGGGATTGAGAGCAAGTACGAATCATTCGAGAATGTCTTAAATATGCTCTATTGTGTAAAATCCGGTGATCAAGCTGACCACAGCATGCGCTTAATTGTTTTCGGCTCAAGATAAACCGAAAACAATTAAACGCATGCTGTGGCCTATCATAGGTGTGGCAATAGGTCAGCAATAGGTGTGGCTGTGCATCATCTATTGCCGGGCTTATAAGACGCACATAACCATTCAGGAAGTCAACTCAATAGATATGAGGCTTAACATTTCTACGATAAAAGATATGGATGTCTATACATCGACCTAAAGAGAAACAACCCCAAATGCAGATGCTGCCTGATCCGTATGCATCTCTTTCACGAATGTTTAATGGATGAAAATGAGTTCTACATTGTTTCCAACAGAAAGTGCACCTACAATTACTTGGACTCATTAGTAAAAAGAACATCTCTCCACTGATCACTCATCCAGTGGGCATGTGGACGTGTCCATCGAAAACGTTTCCGCTATGGCGTGACTCGAGTGGGACGCAAATGACTGGTCGCTTCACATAAAGACTACGTTCGTTAAGTTTTCGACGCACGGTTGATCTGAATACCAATCTTCCTTAACTTGAAGCGAGGGAATATCTGATTTTAGCCGGAATTCTGGTTCTATTCCTTTGTGCGCATAATGACAAATATCGGTCATCGGCTCTTGTGATAGAGCGTGGCCGTCCTGACTGAATCTCTTGGATGTCGAATCCGTATTTAGAAATTGTTGCTTAAGTTGATGAATCACAGACGGACTCACATTTCAGCCATCTAGCCATTGCTGTCTGACTTTGCCCTGTCTCTAGTCCCCCATTTGCTGGCATTGAAAGTTGTTCGGTCAAATGATGCCTGGAGACCATTGATATAATTTCGCAATACCAGATTCCTAATCTCAGACACTCAGCGACAATTGCTGCCTTGCTCTGAGATATCCTTTTTTATTCTACTCATAAACGGTGTATTCTGACAGCACTGCTTCTACTTTGGATAAAGTCATATTGTTCAGCTCCTTTTACATACCAACATATTCCAACTTCATTGTGATTGGCTACTTTTTGAAAAAGTTATTGCTTTCTTGTAATTTTTTCTTAATATTTGATAACTAGAGCATATACCTCCATATCAAAACACATCTCTTCCGGTACAAAAATTAGGGTATTGTATGTAAACAGTTCTAGATCTCCCATTTCATTTGTAATAACTAAAAAACCCATTTTTTTAATAACTAAAACATTTTTGACTAAAATTTCAATTATTTAATGATATGAACATTTTCAAATACTTGTTTAAAATCCGTGTCATTATGATGATTCTTTTTTGCAACCGTATTTTCTTATTAACATAAGCTCTTATTCGTTTATATCAGAATTATCTTTTATGCTTTATTATTTTTTAAAAATTTATCTAGAATTATGTTTTATGAATTTTTATTATTCGTGTAGACAAAGATCTAATAATCAATGAGGTCCTAAATTTAAGTACAACTAATAATGAAATTCAAAAATAAATATTGTAATATCGATATTTATTTGGCTAAAATTACAGTTTCTTTCTAAATTTTCATTTACCAAGTTTTGAGTACAATCAACTCATCAGTAATTTATGCGTTTAAGTAAAAGTTAGATGAATGGAGAAACAATCAAAAGTTTTTATCTTTATTTTGGCAGAATTAAATAACGTGTATAACTAAATAATAACTATGTTATCTAAAATGCAGTAAATTACGTATTCTGACAGCAGCGCCACTACTTTTCATAATTTTATATTGCTCAGCTTCCTTTGCTTATTAACATATTTAAATTTCATTGAGATAGGCTTATTTTTAGGAGAGTTATCACTATTTTTGTGATTTTTTTCTTAGTTTTTGGTAACTAGTGTCTGTAAAATCTAATTTTATTCAGAATCTATGTCGTAGGTTATTTGTTATATTCAAAAATCATTACGGATTAGCTTACCTTGGTAAGATTTACAGAGGAGAATATTTACAAGCCTTTGCAAAAAATACTAGTATTCATGAATTAGTTTTTATTCAGATTCAATGGATATGGGATTAAAAAATTGTGTTAGAAGAAAATTAGAATAAAAAATTAATTTTATTAAAATATCGATAAATTTTTTGTTGAAGTTTGTAAAAATACTTATTTTAAAATACATGTATGTGTTTTAAAATGTAGAAGTACAGAAATATTGTATATATGAACTGCAAACTAAATATAATTTAAATTCTGAATTAGTGGCTATATATATTTTACTGTTATTACTTCAGTTTTTCTATATTAACAACGCCTTTTCAAAATGTATAAATATGTAACATTGATTTATAAATAAAAATTTATTAAATTTAGAATGTATTGTGTATATTTATAATGTAATTCAAAATTTATAAATATGTAACAATGATTTATAAATAAAATTTTCTTAAATTTATAATAAAGTGCACTGTAAATTCCACTCTATGTTCAAGTTTACTTTCATTAATATGAAAAAATCTTTCGAAAAGGAAACTTACTTTGAATACTTATTTTTAATTTATTTTCGTTTTGTGTATTGAAATTATAATACAATGAAGTCTAAATTTATTAAAATAATTTGTGGTATCTAGGAAACTTTTTTCAGTCGACTCTATATCGTTTTTAATTATATTAAACTGAACACGGATACTATCACATTTTATTTTATACTTATATTAAAATAGCGATATTTTATTTTATACTTACATTAAAATTGTAGTTAATTGTAGAATAAATATTGAAAATAATGTTTACAAATGTTTTTACAAAAGAGCTCATTACATAAATATCAATTTCAAATGCTTAGGTATATAAATAATATTAATAAACTATATTAATTCAAACATTAAATTTTTATAATTCTATAAATAAGTTCACTTTTTTATTAATATTTATTATTCCCTTATAAAATACTTTGATTTTTGAATTATGAAGAGTTTCCTTCTTTCTCATTGCACACACTTATTGATTCTAAGCCATAAATTAATATAGATTATTAACTTCAGATAAATCAGATTTTTACTTGTCAATTTCTAGTATTACTTCCAATTTTTGCCACAAAATATCTTCCAAAATTAGATATTAATATTATAAAGATTAATGCACTCTAAAATCTTTCTTGAGATTTTAACATTTATTTTAAAACAATAAGAGTTATATAATTTCCTAACTATATTCTCATATTACATAATTCATTGTATTTTTTTATTTACCTAATAATTTTATGCTGCTCATGAAATTTAAAGAAATTAATCTCTTTATAACAATAAAGATATAAATTTTTATTATGTACAGACCAAACAAAAGCAAATTTCTTGTATTGTGAAATATACAATAAAAATGTATATTATTATTGATATATATCTTTGTTATATATCCACACTTAAATGACTTTGCTAAATTTTTTGCCACCATTGCATTCACTGAAATATTTGTCACTGTAAAATGCAGTAATTTAAAAAAAATCTTTTGAATAACAGTGTTGGAAGAATTCTGTTAAACTCAATAATCATTTTAATTCTTATTACTCCGTTTCTCTTCGATTGTATTAAACACTTTATTAATATTCCTATGAATGGACTTTAAATTCAGTTCACAGTAAAACTTCCTTTTGAGTTTATTTTTATTGATGTTCATTCTTTCCCTTTTAAAAATTAATAATCAAATATTCATTTAAATTTATATTCTTTCCACAAAAATTCACAAAATTTTTCCATTTGTTTTACGTTAGAAGAAAAGAGTAGGAGATGGATGAAATAACGGTACCCTAAGTAATTTAAAAACCTGTTGACAAATTTTTCCCTGTTTCCAATTAAGATCTTTGAAGAATTTTCTTTTCATCTAATGTTGCAGCTTATTTTACACAAAATGTAATTAAAGTTTATGCACCTTTATTATTACCACAGAATAAGTCATAAATCTTTTATACCTTCACAGATAGTTCATTTTAAATAAATTTTCTGAAAATAAAAGCTTCATTATTTTTTATGAAATATATATGTAATGTACTGCTCCTTTTAAGGTAAACTTACTTCATTATCTAAAATTATGTGTGTATATTATTTTATGGAATGAAAAATGTGTAATTTCTTGTGTCAGCGACTACACATTTGACATTCAATATATTTAGCAGAATATCATTATACTATAAAAAATCAAGTTTACTTCAAAAATAAAAATGAAAATGTGTATTGAAGTTGAGAAAGATTTCTAGGAACAAACATATTTTCTAATAAGAATTTTAATTCACCATAATCAGTGCAAATCTAAAATCTTGCTAAAACCCACTTTCTAAGAACAAGGAGTTCATCTCTGTTTTTATAGGAACTGTCATAAGCTTATTCTTAATTATGTATCAGTACTTTTTTAAATCACTTTGTCAGCACGTTGGCATAATTTTTTATCTCTTTTAAATCACATCTCTGACAGCATTTTTCGCACTATTGCGGTTAAAATATTATAACAATTAACCTTATTTTATGTGGTAAAAGAATATATAGCTATCAACCATCATAACCTTTCAAATAAATTCATAAAAAAATAAAGTGAGACTTAAACTATTAAAATGTTCTGGAAACGCTATAAATTCTTTTTTTTAAAAAATGACAACTTTTGAGCTGTTTATTCATAGTTAAACATCTGAGATATTCAATAATAGAATTTATGGTATCTAATTTTTATGAATTATTGTGCTGCTGAAATATTGTAAGAAAATTTACCAATGTCTGAATAATTTGCAACATATGAATGAGTAATAATATTGATTCTATGCTTGTCCGAATTTTGAATAATGATATCAGCGAAATTTATAGACTAATATTGTAAACTGTTGTTGAAAGTTAATGTTTTTTCACAACTATTATTCGAAGCAATGATTGATTGTAAGCAATATGACACCAAACACTACAGATATTGAACGATGTACTACAGTGATTATTTAAATATCATCAATTTGATGGCCAATGTTAACTGTTTCAGACATAATCAGTTAATGGCAATCAAGTAATTCTCATACCAGGCAAGAAACAGAGTAAGTGTTTTATAAGGAATATTTGAACAATCCGTATAACATGTAGACGGTCATTGTCATTCCGAAAGTATGAATGCGATTTAGAATTTGTAGGAGATCCAACTCATTAATTTTGTCAATGAATCAACTGTCCTTCAAAATCTTCAAAATTTAAAATACGAGCATCAGTCAACTTTAGTTCAGTATAACGCGAAATAGCATATTCTAGAAGAAGCTATTCGCCTCTAAAGATTTAGTGTGGCCAGTTTATAGCAATATATTAGAATCAAATAATAAGCAAATTTTAATCTTCAAGTACTATTTTACTGGAAATTTCTTTATTTAATACTTTTATAAATATATACTTTTATATACTTATAGTCATCAGTACGAATGCATAAAAATGAATGTCTAAATATGATTCATAAAGTTTACAAAATATCTAGTTAGAGATCCTGTAAAAATATTAGGGAATAATATTTTACATTATCGTCAGAGAGACATTACGATGTATGGTATTTAAATATCTCATTTTATTTCTAAATTTTTTCCATTTACGTGCAATTTTCTGAAAATATTAAATGTGCAAATACACCACGAAATGGTTATTAGTAGCAATGATTAAAATTATAAATAGTTTTGAAAATAATCCCGACAAATCAAAAATAGGAGAAATTATTAAACTTAATTTTCTCAGTGTAATATAGACACTCTTCAAATTAATTTTGCCTTTCTGTTTTATTGAATTTGATGTAAACTAGTTATCGAGAAGAAATTTTTTTACGAGTCTTTATACTGCAACACTGATTTTACATAATGCTCGAAAGAAAAAGAAAATTGGTCGGCCACGAAATTTTAAAATTTAAATCAAGCTCATTTGTTACTTCAAGTTAAAAATTTAAATAAATTAAGTTATTTTAAAATTCATTCTTCAAATATTAGAATTAATTAAAATTTCAATAGCAGTTTGACCTGTTTAATTCATTTATGTAATTAAGTACTTTGAAGCTTGTTTCTGACAATTCTTATACACTTCAAAATTTTTGTAACATAAGCCGTATTTAGTTTACGACATTCAAGGATTTTTTCTGTGAATCAATTCTATATTCATATAAAATTGTAACTTAAAAGTCGTAAATAGTAGTGAAAATGTACGATAGAAATATACATCTAAATATCACACATAGAAACATTAATCAATTGTACCATAAACTACAGTTTACGGAAATGTGATGGAAATCTTTTTGGAAGATTGACTTAACTGCTCTGGTGTCTTTTAAACTGTGATTTCTGTGACAGCGAATATTAATTTTGAAATGTCACAACTTCAGGGAACTCTAAATCAGTAGCATTCCGCCAATTAATGGCACATTTTCAAATCATGTCGCTACAAACTACCCGCATATTTCCGCTACTCGGAGGAATCTACTAATGGTAATTTTTGAAAAGGTTAATTTAATATTTATAACCTTCTCTTTAAACGCTCTCTATTCACGTCCACTACCTCACAAAGATAATGATGAATGAGCCTCATGCAAAATCCCTTTCTGATTAATGAATTACACTTGGCAACTACTTAAATAAGTAACAGGTTCAAATTTATTCATGGCCGGCTACTTATAATTTCGACTACCGAGTGTTAGATTTAA
>JAPDSC010128746.1:705468-733962 GCA_026290005.1 Latrodectus geometricus
TTAAATCTAACACCTTTACATAGAACAATGACTAAATATGTATACTGTTTGAACTAATGTATATTGTAAAAGCATTAAATTTAAATTTTTATTATGTAATTAAAATTAAATGACCCAAGAAAAAATGCAGAATAAATTTGACATAGAGTTTGGGTAAATATTTGCTTAGAAAACACCAGCTCCAAATATATATATTATGTAAATATTAGTAATTTATCAATTTATCTACGACATGCACAAGTATAGCACAAATATATTTATTTTCTACATGTATTCTCTACAGACGTTTTTTTTTGCATTATTTTGATCGCAAATGCAAGTATCAATCAATCAGCATGCTATAAAATATCCATTAATAGACTATCCATCCTGAAATTCTTAATATTTTGCTTAATTTGACAATTAAAAAAGATCAGGCTTTTTAGTTTGTCTGTTTAAGGATTTGGTATCGAATCATTATAGCAGCTTTGGCCATTCTAAGATGCTGTGAATGTTTTTTTTTTAATTTTTATCTCAAAACTATGATTATAACATGGCTCTTAAGAATTTCCATTTTACTTCTAGAATTTTATGTAAAACAAAAGTTAGAAATAATTAATAATAATAAAATTAATAATAATAAAAAAATACTTAGAAATTTAATTGCTTTGAGAGCAGAATGTATCAATAATAACACAGGCGATACTACAAAAATTATTTCTGTCGTGTTTATAAAACATAAAATTCCCGGCTGTACAAACATGTGAGATTTATTTCTTATTAAAACTATGTTTGACTACTAACAATCTAAAATAGACAACAAAAGCATTTCATTATTAAATCTATCAAAGTTTTATATTGATACAAAAAGAATTCCATATACTTTCTTTGCCATTTCCTGAATTAAAAATCGTAATAATACATTAAATTTACCTATTTTAAATTCAAAATAATTGTCTGCTTGCTAGCAGAAACTAAATATTAGTAAATTTATTCAAATTTTAAAATATTTAAATATTTATTTTTTATTTTACTTTATTTTATTTACAGATGCCTCATTTGGCGTCTAGGCTATTAGACAACTCCAATATCTTGCACCACGACAAGCAGAAGCAGAGAGTGCAAGGCACTCGTCCAAGTGTGAAGCAATCATTTCCTATTCAGACATGCAAAGAGAACACGTAGGGGAATCCACAAGGTTGAAATGGAAGAAACGGGCATGAAAACAATCATGCCCAGTCAATATTCTAAATATAGTTAATATAATTTTGAGTGTCTCTTGACATTTTTAGCCAAAAAGGACTGATGCAATATATTTTACAGTCAGTTAAATTATCCACTGTCTAATGATTATAATTTTTCTCCCACTCGGCATCAGTTAAAGTGCACTTAACCAACAATCAACACTTGTCAAAAAGTAATAAAACTCACTCTTGGTAATCTTAAAAATAACTTGAGACTAAAATATTATATTTTGTCAAAATAAAACTTCGTCTATATACGTAAAAGAATTTTACTCTACATCAGAATGAAGATTATTGAATAAAGAATAATTAAAAGAACTACATTGAATAAAGAATAATTTCAATATATTTATTAACGAAATTTATCACATTTCAACTTTTTGTTTCATATGCTTTGATTTTCTAGATTCTAGGAACCATCTCTTAATTTTCTTTTACATCACTTTATAATAAAGCAATCACTATAGTATATAGTGTCAGTTAAATATTAATATTTATCAGATAAAACAATACTCAAAGTTTTCAAATTATGAACGTATTAACGAATTATAAATTTTAGGTATAATTTAGTTATAATAATTTACATTATTTAAAAAATGAACTCACCCGTTTTTCCTTAAGAAAAATAAATTAATAAGTATTTAGAAACAGCATCTACAGTAACCTTAAGGCAAAGTAATAAGTTTTATCATAAAAAAGCACACAAAAATAACTATACTGAAGTTATTTAAAATTTTTTGCAATTAAATTTCCAATACCAAAGCTTCGTGAACAATTAGTAGAAAACTTCAATAATATGAGCTTAATTCACAATCTCACATATGTTTAAGCATTAAATTTGTTATATAATAAGTTTAAAAATAATTATGCTAATTTAAAACAATAAATATGGTAATGCAATAAAGGGAGTATATAATACAAAATTTGTACGTACCTCTCTAGAATTATAGTAATTTTAACTCTTGCTCTAAATAATAAAGAAAGTGTGATCTTCACTTACTGATTTTATAGATAGGCAGTTTGTATATTAATTACAGGCTTCGTTCATGATGCAGGACTTAAATATAAATAATATTATAATACAAAAAAGTAAAAAAAAATATTTACTTGGGTATTTTTCTTTGCGCTGTAATTAAAAAATTGTACATTTACGAGTCTTACCTTTACATATTCCTTTATAGTTGAATAAATAGGTAATATATACGCAAACATAGATGTAGATTCAACAAACCTGAGGCAGCATTGCTTGACACATGAAATCCAGAGGTTCTCTGAGCAGGGATTGTCTCCATTGCAGTCATTTCAACGACCTTGGCCAAAGTGGCAGTACATTTTAATCTCATTTCTTCAGCACGGAAATGATCTTCTTGCACACGAAAACGGAGACCGAGCTTTGAAGAAGATAACCCATCCGGATATACTGTTGGAGCATATTGTGAGAGGAATTCTGCAGGGACCTGTAGAACAAGTATATCTATTTCAGCATATTTAATTATATTTCTAATTAATAAACATCATTCAGTTCTTTAAAGCTAACATTTTTCTCTTAATCATGATGTGTGTGTGTGTGTGTGTTAATTGAGGGTAATATTTAATTTCATATATAAAGGAATTGTATCATTTTTTAAAGGATCTAAATATACTGGCTACATTTATATTCAACATATATTTTTTTAATGAAAGTGATGCTTTTTGTACTGAAAATTATTCAAGATGTTAATATGGATAATTGTGAATATTCGATTTGTATTCATGTTAAATCTACTTAGAAAAATATTTTAGCTATTTTGATATTTACTCAAAGTTATGTTACATTTGAAATTGAAGTCAGATAATTTTTTATGTTTAAAGTGTTTTTATTTTTAGATTCCTAAAAAATCTAAATTTTTGAAAAAAAAATATATATATATATATATATTAATGATTTGTTTCAATAAAATTCTACCATTTACTCGAAAACACCTGTAATACTACGTGTTTTCAATCAGTATTATATTAAAAACTAAGAAATATGAACATTTTTAATTAAATCTTAAATAATTCTTAAAAATAATTGAATTTTTATTTAGGGAAATAAGTAGATAAAAAAAAGAAATCCAAAAAAACATCAAATTTATTTAGCACGTATATATGTAATATAATTTATTCATACTTGTGATCTAATTTTTATGTATTTCCTTAACTTGATTACTACTTTTTATACTTGTTCTATAATAAAAAGTTACTTGGATGATCGAGGGTCACTAACCTGTTGTTATTTAAAATTTCACGGGATACAAATAAAAAAATGTGTACGCACTTTTTTAAAAATATCGTGCCACTGCAATTATTATATTTTTATCTTCTTTGCTAACAGTAGCTTTGACAGTACTTACTTAATCGTGACTGTGCTAATGTAATTGGAATTATTAAAAGTGTGGTATATAAAAAACCATTTAAATCAGTTTATTTAATTAAAACTATATTTTAAACTAAATGGTATTTAAGGAACTAACGGATAAAATATTATTTGATTCTCTGATTGGCAATAACAAACTTTTAATCTGTGTAACACTACTTGATATATATATATATATATATATATATATATATATATATATATATATAGTATGACAAAAATTCAAGTATTCAACTTTTTTTATATAATACGAAATTGTTTTTATACGATAAATACATTTGTTCTCTAAATTCTATTTTTCAGATAAGTTTTAGGATGTTGGTGACAAAAAGTTTAAAGGAAGATCCCTTAAGTTAAAGATTTGTGTCGAAAAATGTTTCAATCCTTATAATATTAACTAAAATATGACCATTATAAATTTAAACAACTATATTCATAACTTTTTGTAGCTTGGACCTGGTTTTCAATTACTTCATGATTTTTATTACATTCTGAAAAGAAAATTTTAAAAATTAATGTAAATAAGTTTATGAATGAGAATAACGTTACGTTCTTAATCAAACATTATGTAAATTTTTTATAAACTCTATTTATATTTCATAAAAAGTATTCTCATAAAATTGCAATAAAATTTATATTTTAATACTGGGTTTCATTGGAGTATGGTTTACACTTATGATGCAACATATTTTAGACAGTTATAAAACTTAATTTAACTTCATTTTACTTAGTTTTTATAGGTGTTAGAATTGAAGGACATTTACAACATTATAATAAATAAAATACAGACCCCCACTTATAGCCTGTTTTCCTGATTCTGTGGTGCACCGAATTACGGAACAATTTACTGCAACTTGCTAAACTAATAATTCTTATTAATTTAGGAAGTTGCAGTAAATAAGGTATGTTTTCAGAATGGTACATACTTTTAGACATGATAAATCTCTAGTTTAATTTTAAATATTTTTGTAATTCAGGATACGAAATAAATAATAATAATAAAGAACACAACTTTAATAATTAAATGTTAAACGGTTTTTTTTCTTTTTTAAGTAAAAACGTTTGTTATATATTTTTAATGTTTCATGGAATGAATATTAAGAAGTATACTCATGTTTACTGATAAAGTAATATCAATAACTTGTATTCATGTGTTAAGGTAAAATGATTACATTTTATTAATTAGAACTTTTGAAAATTCTGTACGAATGTATTTCTAATTATTTTAACTTTATAATTATGAATGACGAAAGCGTGAATAATGCACATAATCTTCATTTTTGAAAATAAATTAACCTCATATATATTATCTGCAAAATTTATTAATTTTCCTTTGAAGTCATAAAATAAACCACCACTTAGCTTAATATTAAATAAACCACCACTTCAGCTTAGTTCACATCTATTGAATTCAGATCAGAGATGTGAAGAACTCATATTCATTTCATTTGCCAGAAACCAATAAAGTAAACGTATATTAACGTTAAGATCAACGCAGCTAGAAAAATTAACCATAAGGGTTTAATCCTAGAATATATGTAATATCGTTTATTTGTTAGCATAAGCCATTTTTGGTGACATTTGATCGAATGGTTAAGTTTGCAATCTGTATTTGATTTGGTGAAATTTGGTGGGTTATAGCATTTTTCAGTTTTGTATTTGTCAATTTTTATTCGGAATAATGGTTTGTATAATTTTACGCTAATTGAAATGTATAAACGCATACCTTTTATTTTAAGTTTATTCATTTAAGATTTATATGTTTTTTTATGGTACGTTAATTTACTTGCCATTTGAGATCACATTTCTTTGTTTTCACTTATGCCAGTTCTTGGCGACAATCCTAAAAATACAATTTCATTGTTGGTAATTTTGGGGGACCAACATTAACACCTCATTTCACAGTTACCAAATTTTAAGGAATTGCTCCAAACAGATTACGTTCATGAAGATTTTACCACCATAAGTGCTGCACTAGAAGAAGGTGAAATTATCCAGACCAGTGGTTCTCAACCTGTGAAGCACGCACCCCTAAAGAGTGTTGTCAGACTAAAGCGGAGGGGGGATCACATCCAAGAGAAAGTATTATTTAAAAAAGTTACTGAAAGGAAAGCACTTACATACAGAACAAAATGCGTTTCGTCATAGTATTTAATAATTAACTTATTAATTTAAAAACAACTTACTAAATTAAAAACAAATTTAGAAATTATTAGTGATTTCCTTGGGCCTGTATTACGAAGCAAATTTTTTCGAAGGAAGGCATAATAATAGAAATAGACACTCTTACTTCTTTTTCTACATTTAGATGAGATCCATATTTTGTCTTCTAGAACAACCACAAAAAATCCAGTTTCACAAATAAAGATGTTAAAAATAGTAATAGAATGCGAGAATTGATTCATCGTGAAGTCTATGAAGGTTTCTTCCTCGGCAATTAAGAGCTCTTCGAAAGTATAGTTAAATGGAACTCTAATCAATTCGCTATATACTATTAGTTTATTTACATCAAGAAAATACTTTCTAAAATTCTGTGCAAGCATGGCTAAATGGTTTTTCTAGTTATTATTATTTTTTTATTTCTGATCAAAAGTTTTACGCTGATATTTGAAAGATAATATGACAATAATACAAAGATATTCAAACATATAAATAGGTTATTTAAGTTTTCTTGGTTTTCACTCTTGAGATACGTAAATTATGCTTATTATCTATCTTTAGAGAATTATGTGCTTAAAAGATTTGCAATTCATAATTAAAAATCACTATGCACGCATGTAAATATCTTATCTGTTACTCGGTGTTATTATAAATAACCGAAAATTGATAGATGAAACAATCACATAAAAATTTCATTTTACACATCAACTTTTTCTTCAAAAATTTAGTCATTATTTTTAATGTTTTATGAAACTAGATAGCGTTGAAACATTTAGCTGTATTGTAGCAATTTTATTTTTCAACGACTTGGGGATGGATTATTGTTGACTTGCGAATGGATATTTTTATTGGCTTTAAAATGGATGTTATTTCCATTAATTCAATGCTGTATCACTAATTTAACAACTATATTATGTCCAGACTATGTGAATTATGGCTTCACAACATACACTAAAATATGTCTGTTCAAATGGGTATAATTTTCGTTAAATATAAAGACCTCGTATGACTAATACAAATATTTTGAAAAGCGATGATCGTAATAGAGGCTAAGTATTATAGATGTTGAAAAAAACTGATCCTCAGACTTTAGAGATGTTGATTGTTCTGTAACAGCGTCTAACTAACTTTCATGGCATGCTTTATTATCTCAATATCTATAACCAAATGACTGATTTTGAGATGTATCATATAATAAAATAAATTTTCATTGAGAAAAAATAGATTAAAACTCACCTATATATTTATTTCAATACATTATTTCATTATTTTCATTATTTTTAACGAGATTGATAAATTATTTGGCAATATAATGAAACTTACCTGAACATCAGACAGAAAAATGTACATTATATACAGTAATCAGAAGTGGAGTTTTGCTGATATCTATGCAAAAAAGATTCCATGTGTAAAACTGAAAACTCCTTAAATTATTTTTAATTAATTAAATTTTTAAATTAAATTAATTTAAGAAATAGTTTTGACTACCCCATGGATTTGCACTGACATTTATTCCTTTTTTTAAAATGTGTGGAGAAGAATAAATAAATACTTATTCATTCGTATATATGTATGTATATTCGGAATATGAATACATATAGTCACGTTACACAAATTTATACAAAATAACAGGAAGTTTTCCCAATAATTATTAGTTCGGTATATTTAATAAACTCGAAACCAAACTTCTCATTACCAAAATATTTAAATAAGCATAGAAAACAATATATGAAATTAAACAATTTTCGCTTAATATATATAATAATTATATTATTCTTTCTAAAAGTATTGTAGAGGGTTACTTGTTAATTACACTATAAAAAAGAGTGTATTTTTATATTAAATATGATCATTTTTTAATAAAAACACAATAAGAAATTAATTTTTGAAGCAATATAATTATTTTGAAATTTTAACAAATGCTTTTCATCTTCAAGATCTTGTTAAACTTCAAAAGGAATGTTGCCAAGAAGATAAAGAGAAATTCATGTTTAGAAGCTTCCATATACATGCTCTTTCTAAAATAATTATATTTTTCTAACAACTTACTGAATTTTCAATTACATATGCTTGTTCTTTTTATTTTGTCTCATTTCTGTTTACGCTTATAATCATGATGTTTTTTTATATGCAATTTGAAAACAACTGTACCACGCATATTTAAATTTATTTAATTTCTGCCAATTTTTTCACATTTTAAATAATAAAATTTAAATTTATGAATTACAAATATGCTAAATTAATATAAACTGTATTACTGATACTCCTACCCAAACATTTTCTTAATGCAGTTAATTTAACTTAATGAATTACAGAGTAGTTTATTATTTTTAGATTCACATAAATCAAATAAGTGTTTTATTATTATACACATTATTAACATTTCACTTCTTAATTCCTCTACTTTTAATCTTTACCAAATTCAAAAGGGTGAATCAACTTAATATGAAAGCATTTTTCAACGCTCCGAATTTATTAAATGAATTTTTTTCTTTATATTATATAGAATATTTTATACTATGTGAAATGTGTGGGGTTTCTAGTTTTATTAAAACATTTTTACTATGAATCTTATGTTGGTACGTATCTCCTTTTGAGAAAAGGTGATATTTACATTAATTCCTATTTTCTTTCTTTAAAAAACAAAAAAATTACTGATATTTGTAAATTAAGATAATTAATTTATATAGGTATATAGCTTGCTAAATACTTGATAAACTATAAATTTAATTTCATATTCATTATTTTTTATTTTAGATAGGCAATTTTATTCTTAGACCATTAAACCAATGTTTTGTAGAAATTTACATCTGCTTTGTATTTGCTTTTAAAACTTTTAATGCCCATTTTCAGTTTCTGCAACAGTGAAAAATGTTTACCATTGATTTATCGTACAACAGTGCCATCTGTTGCGAACTTTATCCCTAATTCGGAGAATAAAATGTGTAAAATCAATTCTTTTACCAAACAGAATGTAGAAAACAGTATGGTTTTATTGTTTTTCATATTTTTAAAAATATTTTTCAAGTATTTCAACAGTGATTGCCTTATGCCTAACTGTAGAACGAAGCTCTCCGTGTGAAAAGTCCTGGGATCGATTTTAGTCACTGTTTTACAACGAGAAGCGGATCCCATGTTTCACCTTTCTTTAAGCATAACTTTTGGAGTGGACACTTGCTGTTTTTTCAGAGTTTTTTTCCTTTGCAATACGTAAATACAGACTATTTTCCCCTAAATATCATCTAGGAAGTCGAGGCTTGATGGATGCACAATAGGCTTACAAAAGCTTTTAGCCTTTTAAGACCTCCGCTGTTGCCAAGTGTTTTTGTTATATTTCAGATGTAGTATAATTATATATAAATAAGATGTTAAAATTCCGTTTATCTCAATGTGAGATTAAAATTACATCCCATTAAAAAATCTAACCATTTTCATTTTCTTAGAATTACAACGGAACCAGTTCATAATTTTTTCATTAATTAAAATATATTTCATAACATATAAATTAAAACATTGAAATAACATTGTACAATGTAAAACAATTTTGAAATTTCCATTCAAGATGTCAGTCATAATGTACATATTTAAAGAATTGCAATCTTTTCTAATTTTTTTTTATTAATGGAAGTAAAAATTATAGTTCCTAACTGATAAATTATTAGCAATCTGAATTTTTTTTCAAAAAAAAAAAAAATAGGGATTAGGTTCTTTTAATGTCAAGCAAATTTAAAATTGAGGACAATAATTTCTCTTTATTGGAATTATTTTGCGTATGATAATCGATGAGAAAACATTCATCTATAACAATGGTATGGTTTCAAATATAATATTTGATGATTATACTATATGAACAAAATTCCTTGTATAAAAAGCCGTTATATTCTTCCTTCATTTATGGCGTTTATTTAAACTAGAAAACAAAAATTTAACGCATCATGTCATTTTTCATTTACAATAACTTTATGATGCAATACAAACTTACTTATAATTAAAATTGTTATTTAATTACGTAAACTTGAAAATAAGAAAGTGGTTGAACTAGCCCACTGTGAAAGAACAAATGCTATTTTTATTGGGATTAACAATGATATGATTTATCAAAATGAATTAATTATAAAAATAATCTAAAGAAACTAGAGGATATAGTTATTTACCTCATTCAGAATGGATTTGAAGCAAATGCTTCAAATCAACTCTGAATTATTACTTAACAAAAATATACTAAATATACAACATTTTCAATGAAGACAGGAAATCGGTTGTAAAGGCAAAAAATTCTGTTCAATGAAACATTGTCATTAGAGCCAATAAACAATAATAAGGAAAAAAACTTATTTCCTGTTTTCCTTTCAAACCCCATTTAAATAATAAATTCTAAAACATATTCCATTATTTACATTTTTTCTCAATTCTCTTGGGAAATCTCAAATTTTGAGCTTTTTAGTATGCAAATAAAATTACGAAACTTAAATTACTCCTATTTGCTTTTATAAATAATTCTTGAAATGAATTTCAGTTTTCTATGATTTGATTCCTCTCTTAATTTAAAACGGTACTTACCCCGAAGCAGTGAATTAAAGAGAATGCATCTTCCTCCAAATTAAAGAAAATATTTTCGTTCTGAAAGAAATCTTGATTCTATTTACAGAAGTTGCTTACCAAAATATCACTTCCTACCTCTTATCCTAACATTCCTTCCATCTTAATTTAATTTTTTAAAAATTTAAAGTTTATATCTACTTACCTTTATATTGGTTTACATCACTTCAAAATAATTTCTCATTATATATTATTGGATTAATGCAGTTATTTTATGAATCATAATTTAAAATTAATCAACTGCCAGAGTCAATTTCAATATGAGTGTTTAATTTTAAAATATGTTTAATTACGAGAATTACTTTTATTAAAACTGATAAACACTTTTAAATAAAAAAAACTGTAAGGTGTTATTCTTCAATTTTTGAGGGTGCAATCTCTTTCCTTGTTTTATTTTTAATGTATACTTTATATTTTAGCAGTTTGATGCAATAGTCAGCCCCATTTTTAATACTAATAGCCATGATATCTCAAACTTTTAAATGAGAAAACTTCTCAAAGATGTGGAATTTTCATGTTGCTTGAGAAAAAGATTTTAATAAAATACTTGAAAAACATTTGTGTTACTTTATTGTGTTTCTTAAAATTTTATTTAACTTTGCAGGTTTTTGGGAGAAAGAAACATTTTTCAATCTACTTTTTGTTTCAGTAAAGGAGAAAACTTTTCACTGACAGTAATCCATTCCTTACATGGACATGATCCATTCCTTACATGGACATTACGTAAATTAAAGGGAAAAAAATTATAGACCGAATTTCTGATTGTTATTCTCTATTGAAGTAAAAAGAATCTTATTAATAAAGAAAAATAAATGAGGAACAATAATATTAAACAGCAACAATTAGACTATGTAAGAAAAGATTTTTAACATCTTAAAAACCAACTTCAAACTGAAAACGATTATGTAAATGATTTGGCAGAGATATTCTGAAATCCTTTGTTATAGTGAGTTAAATTAGGCAATCGATCTGAAATTGCTTTAATTGGTAAACAGAAAGGGGCTGTTTTATTTCTAAAAAAGAGCTAGTAAGACTTTTAAATTTTGCCTTCGATATTTTGATCAATCCTCTATATTTTTTCAAACTGGCATTTCATTAATATCACATACTCTTAGATTAACTCAAAATGGCTTAGAAAACTCCGCACTTTCCTTTCCGAGAAAAATAATTTGGGTCTCTTCTTCTGCATGAAACCTCAAAATTCTACGAGATTCGAACTGTATAACAGTAAAACCAATGGAAAAAGTTCATCCAACTGAACGGCACATACTATGTTGATTAAATATAATTTTCCCTAAATGAAACTTTTTGTCAAGTTTTGTCAAAAAAAATGGGATCAACTCTTTTGCATTAACTTAATCTATTCTGTTTTATAGAAACTGGCGAACTTCCAACGTGGACAGAATTTTTATAGGGTAATTTTACGCTCTACGAATGCACTTGAAAAATATTAATTTTCAGGTTTTGACATAAAGTTGCCGTGATTTACTTTTATATATTTAAAATACCTCTATTAATTTAGCTTATATATACTTTATTAACTGCACGTTTTCATATTTAAACCAGATTATTTTCAATCATTTGCTACTCCTTATCAGAGCCTAATTTTTGAATGTGTAAATTTAATTTTGCAGTTATGGTTCAATGTACTTGACTATTAATGTCCAAAATATAAACAAATTGCACTATACAATACAAATCAAGATTTTAAAATTGCCTCCAAATTTTTTCTATATTCTGACATTCTACTTCATATTTATATTTTGTATTGTATCCCTTTTTCTATTTCATAGCTGTGAACACTTGTAATTTTCATAAGACAAATTTATAATCTCTAGAGAAATATTTAAATAATAAAAAATAATGTTAGAAACAGGCTGTAATAAGGAATTACAAAAATTATTTCCTAGAAATACTTCTCTTGAAAAATTTACTTTTAGGTAAATTTTCCATGTATTTTAAAGAAAATGCCTTATGATAAATACATTTTTATTAACTTAGCAATTATTAAACCATAAAATCATGATCCACTTTCCTTTGAACAAAACAGAGTTTGTGGTAGATAGTGTCTATCAAATATTTTATCTAGATAATTTAATATATTGCAATTTAGTCTACTTAATATTTTGAAACATATTAACAAAAATCTGTTTTTTAATGCTATTTCTTATAAATACTTGTAAACCAAAATTATTTGAATCAAAGACGTTAAGTGTATTATTTTAATAGTAAAACATATATACAGGAAAATAATCAGTGTGTGTGTAAGATATATAAATACTATCCCCATTAATAAATCTCAGTTAAAAGCAATTGATTCAATCAAATATCTTAATTGAAATAATCTTCAAATTAATAAAATGTCTTAAACTAACAGCATTTATTTTTGAATTCTCTTATAAAAGGGACTATAGAGCTTTGATTTTTTATATATTTAGAACATTTATTTTCAAAGAGAGAACAGAAACCATACACACATAAGAAGTATACTATAAGATTACTATGCAGATAAGAAATTTATCCTGAAATATTAATTATAAACATAATGTATTTACGTTACGTTCTTTACCATATTTCAACTACATATTAATAACATTTTTATAAAACACTTATTACAAAATCTGTATTCTAGAAATATCTCAATCTTTTAGTTGATAAAAATTAGGTTAATTTTTCCTGTATTTTAAAGATAGTGTGTAATTTGATATATTTATTTTTATTAACTTTGTAACTATTAAACAATAAACTTAGCAATTTTTATAAAATACTCTGCTCAAAATAATTAAATAATATTGTAAGTCTTATAAAACAACAATATAAAAATTTTCTTTTCCGTAAAATGGAAGATGAAAGATACAAAAGCAAATTTTTTCTGATCTTCATACTTCTCTAGTATGCATATTCTAAGTTTGACGTTGAAAATAATGTTTCAGCCTTCAAGAATTAAATTTGGCTTTCAACTTAATATGAGAAAAAGCGGAAAAAAGTGACCGAACTACCGTAAGCTCTTGTTTCGATGAGTGCGATGTCTCAACAAAATCATTTAACTGAATCAGAAGCTTGGAGAATTATTGGCTGGTCAGAAGAAGAACAAACATAACCTGAAGTAGAAGAAGCCATTGGAGTTTCACAAAATGTGATTTCCAGGATCTGGAACCGCTTTTTGGAGTCTTAAAATACAGGTGGAAGATTAGAGCCCTGTCCCGGACGTACAACAATGTCCAGTGAGTGTGTGTGTGAAGAGCTTTATTTAACGCTAAAGCTTAAGAGATACCAAACTATGATTGCCATACTTCTTCAATACCTTTGCTTGGCTACTAGTACCACAGTTTCGAAAGAAACTGTCTGAAACCGCTTTCAAGCTGTAGGGTTGTATTCTCGCCGAGCAATGATGTGTGTCCCTCATGGAATGAGCTGCAGATTACGTGAACTTAAGGAGAAATGAATGACAAAATATTCTTCTCTCTGACATTTGTTGGGAGCATCACTGATGGGCACACCATTCAAAATAGAGTTTTGACCTGTTGCTAATATAGGAATGAATATTTTACAAACATAGGAATGAATACTATATTAGAACTACTGTTCAATTTCTGAAGAATAAGTTCTTAGAAGACTTACGCTTCAGCAACTGAAGCTGATTTTATGTCAATGGACTACAATTGTACAGGCTAAATCGTGGTTGCTTGGTGAATGATTTCTTTTTCGAGGAAGGAAGCCTAAAAATTAAATGGTCAGCGTATTCACCGCACATTAACCGAATATAGCATATTTGGGAGATTCTAGGTAGACGAGTTATTGGACTCTTATCAGCCCCACAAGTTCTCCAAAACTGAAAAGAGATCTTCTAGAGGAATCGGGCAAAACTCCCTAGACCCTCATTAATAGATTCATTGTCATGATCTCTCAAATGTATTCAACGTTGCTGGCTGTCCGGGGAAACCATACTCCCTACTAAAAATGATTTCCTTTTAGGAAACACCTTTTTCGTTGTTTTTCTCATATACCCAAATTGTATTTTCTTTCTTTCGTACCGAAAGGCTCAACAACAAGCATTTTTTCTGGCAAAAAATAATATCAGTTTTACATAATATAACCTACTACGTTTGTCAAAAATATATCAACCAACTAAACATTTTTTCTGGTACAAGAGCACTGCACAATCTCAATTCCCTTTAATTGATTTCAGTAGTGTATATTTATGTCATTTTTTTAATTTTAAATTGCTACAATTAAAGATTAAAAATATTTTTATTTCAAAAATCTATTTTACTAAATACTACATATTCATAAATTACTATTTATTGGTCATTAAAATTTATTACGACCGCTTTATATGCCTTTACAGTAACATATTCACTTAATTATTATATTTCATTGTAGAAGAGAAATATATATGTATACAATTGTACACGGCAATAGTTTACTTCAATCATAATATTTAGTTAAATCGAGGAGTTATAAGAATGCTCAATTTGCTACAACAGCATACATGGGAAAAATCAATTCTTTTGATTGATTTAAATAAGAAACAATTAAAAAATTTTGTGATGTTTTAAATGATATTATAATTTTAATTTAATGACAAATAAATGAATAACTTTTACTTTAAAGTATTAATTCTTATTTTTAATGTATGATTAATCATATTTGTTTGTAATGCTTAAATTTGCTAAATAAGAATTTATATCCAAAATACTTAAAAATAAAATTTACCTATGTTGAAGAGAATAAAATGCAGTAAGTTTATAATCTCTATATTGGGAATATTAAATATTTTATGAGTATACTAAAGTCAAATAGTAGGATCGTATCATTCTGTTAAAAATAAATATGCTCTCAAAAATAATTAAATAAGCTATTTTTGAATAAGTTGTTGAAATAATTTTTTTTTCATTTTACATTTGATAAAGACTTAACTCATAAAAATTGGTAATAGTTTCTTATTTGAAAGAGCAAAAAAAAATGAATCCTCATTGAAACTTGATTAAATTTTGAAATGAAAGATAAATTTAACATTTAAAATCTGTTTCTTAGCATCTTGAACCTAAATTGAATATTAATTTTCTTTAGTTAATTTATTTCTCGATTAATTAGTTTATAAATATGAGATTTAAATCAACCAGAACTTATTGTTTAAATTGAATTCAAAATCACTACAAACTTTCACACCAGCGATTTGAGTTGAATTATTTATCATGTACTAAGTTATATATATAATTATAAATAAATGAAAATTTCGAATCTATGAATGAAGGTTCAAGAAATGTTCAATGAATACATTTGAACAAAAACTATTGTCAAAACAATTAAATCTCTATAAATATACCTAAAATTCCTGAAAACTTTGTGACGGAGTAAGTCTTTACTAAATATAATCTTCAAATAAGCAATATATTGATATCCATAAAAAGTTATTCCGATTCCTAACTAGGATTTGTTAAACTTAAAAAACATTATCTGGCATGTATAAGGTATGTATTTGTTTTATTTTAGCATAAAAAGGTGCATTCATTTACTGAATACAATGATTTGTCTAAGCATGTAAAATTCATAAGAAAAACATTATATTTTTAACAGTTACTCATAAATACTTATTCTTAAAATTTACACACTTCTTTATTTTATATTAAAATTTAATTCCAATATTTTATTTTATGTTGTTATTGAATTATTAAATCATTTTTATCTTTTAACTAATTGTTTAACACATAATAATTTGTCACAACATTTTGTGAATGCTACTCATAATACGTTGCATATAAAAGGCATATATTCCTTATTATTCAGATTTGTATAGCTCCAGTATGAAATTATTCCCTAAACATTCATCACTAATTACACTTAAATTTATTTACTGTGTAAGTACATGTATTTAAATAGTTCGAAAGATATTTGTTGTGAATGTCTCAGCATGTGATATTTTTCTTAAAAAATTAATACATAAACTTTATTATTACTTGTTATTTATTCCAAAGATGGCAATATATCTTATTTTATCTTTATTTTTGAGAGAGAAAGGTATTTTATGAAGCATAGGATTTCAAAACTTTAATTTTGTGTCAATATTGAATTGAATAATGCTGATAAATCAAGTTTAAATTTAGCTATTGTTTGCAAAAGTTAGTAAAAACTCTCGAGTAAAAGTGGTGCAGGAAAATTACTTACTTTTTTATCATTGACAAACCACTGCAATTGAGCTGGCTCCGCAGACCTAGCAGAAGAACAATTGACATCCACAGTATCACCTACATAATACCGAGAGACGCTTCCAGTGATGCTTGGCCCATCAAGTCCTGGGGGAACGTGAGGAACTGGAAAATACAATAAAATACATTGAATTAATAAAAGTGCAAGAGCAATTTTGTTGCAATTTTGCTAGAAAAAAGTAACTACCGCTCTATATTATCAAATGCATAGTTATTTCAAAACAATTTTGAGTAAAAAAGTAACTCCACACACATACAGTTTATTTTTGATTATTCAAAAATAACTTTTGCTTAGAAAAGTTTGAACTTTGATTTGTTCTAGAATTTTTTGTAATTTTTCATCTCATGTATATTTAGGAAATTCCTGTTAATTACGATGTTTTATATTTATCTCAATATGATAGGACTACTTTCATAAGTAGTATATTTCATAATAACAATTATAAAGGTTTGTCTCTTGGGAAACATTGAATTTTAGTGGATTAAACAAATACGCAAGGATAAGTTTTTTATACAATTAAACTACTCATTTTAATGTTAATTGAATTACTTTTTTAATGATATCATGATAAAAACCATAAACTCTAATTAAAAGCTTATAAACATTATCAATTATAAGAAGGCTTAAAGTAATAGCTAAGAACGTTAGCATAAAATAATTTTCATTACATTTAATTTAATTTAAGCTATTAAAACATTCAAAATATCTTGCTTTTTTAATTTATAGTTTATAATTCTTTCAATTTTTCCTGTGTTGCAGTTTTTTTTCTACTCACTAATGTGTTTTCTTCATTATAATTCCAACATTGAAAACAAATAAAATAAAGAGAAATCTTTACTTTATTTTCTGATGCTTAAAAAATTCACCTTCAAAAAAAAAGAGACCGCTTAAAATAATTTGGAAAATAATAAATAAAATATTGGACATAATATTAAGCAAAGCCTTACAATATTATGTATTATTTAAGCTACTTGGACAAAAATAGAGAAAAACTATAATTGTATTTTAAGTCTTAAGAAATAAAAATGCTAATGATGTATGCGCATTTTTTGCCTCTTGGATTTCCGCCAGACGTTTTACTTTACATAATTCTAATTACCTTCAACGCATTATTAGATAAACGAAGAATGTTGCTTAATAGCCTGCTTAAAATTCTGCTTTTTCTTCTTACACTTAAAAGTAACAGTATTTATTTTAGAATAAAGAATGATTCTCTCGTTTTTAGCTGTGGTATTTATAATGTTAAAAAGTTTTTTAATATCCTTAATTTTATAGTAAAAAGGATTTAATTAATTCGTAAGTAATGAAGATTAGAAATAATTTGCACATTTTCTTTTCAATAAGAAATACATAAAAGTTATGTTATGAAAAATTTGAAAAATGATGTTAAATTGTCATCATGAAGTCATGGCACTTAAGGAATTCGCAGAAAATTAATTACTTTGTATCAAATTCTAAAAATAAACTTCCTTATTTTTTATTAAAATCTGAAAAACGCATGATGTACTGAAAACAATGTCATAGATTTTTAGCATTTACAATTCATTTAAGGTTTATTTTAAGTTGTAAATCATCATAGAGTTTCTGAAATCGTAGCTATAATTTAATATTCTTATATACTTCATATTAATAAAATGAACAAAGTCATTTTTATGTGCTTAAAATAATAATGAATGAAGCTATAAAAATATTTTATTTGTTTTATAATTTAAAATATACATTTAAACTGAGGCTCCCAACATCAGAAGTTAAAACACCATCCAATTATTCAAAAGCACAGTAAACTTATAGAAAACTCTTCCGGCAACTTCTTGTTCAGAATAATCTTGATCTTCTCTATGATCAAATACTACGTATTTCTACTTCTTTATATTCTCTGTAATTTATATCTAAAAATTCTTTAATTGAGTTTAAGAAAACAATTAGCTTAATTTTTAAAAAGTTAAAGATAGGCCACACACACATTTAATTAATCTTAAAGAAAATATTTTACATGTTTTAATTTTATTTACAAATTGAGTGATACATTTCCACAATACATTTCCACATTTACAAATTGAGTGATCATAAGATTTTCGTTCAGTGTACTTATTTCATAATAATGAGGAGGTATTATATTTATAAAATATCCACAACTGAAATATTTGTTCTCATTTGTCACTATAGCTTTATTCCTATTATTTTAAATCAAAGGAGACAGTATTTATTTATTTTACATTCTACTTTCAGTGGATTAATTTTGAGAGTACTATTTCCCAATAATCTTAAAACTTCTCCGTAGGGACTTCAGAAATATAAAATTTAGCTAAAAAAAGAGAAATGAATAACATTTTGCACCTGTTTAAACTAAAATATTACCATGAAAAGAAATGATAAAATTACAATAAATCGCTACATTACCATGTGCAGCAGATACTTATCAAGCATAATTAATTTGAATTAACATACTTACATTTTTTAATATTTTAGTATTAAATTACAGGGAAATTTGAATGAAAGTGGAAATAAATAAGTTTAACTGGCAAAACTTTAAAGAACTGGATGCAGTGAATATTTTATATGGTTTCCGACTTCTATTAGCTTTTCAATATTGAAAGGTGAGGAGAAAGTACTAAGTGTAAAGCACTAAGAAACAAGTGATTCCTTTATTGAATTTTAATGTTCATTGTTTTCGATGTCATTACAGAAAGAATGCTTTCTGTAAAATATATGGATTTGAAAAATCGTAGAAAAATCAGGTGGCATTTTTGTGCAATTATAAAATCTGAGATTGGAATTAATTTTGAAAAATATAAATCCTCTCTACTTTGAAGCATTTTTTTGAATTTTCTAAAGGAATTTCCTTAATGAGTGGTTCTAAAACTTCCATTTAAACATCAAAGGTATGATTAACAACAACACATTTCCAGTTTTATATAGTCCTTCCTTTATACTAGAAATGTTCCATTGTTGATCTCACAAGTATGCTCTCCAGATTTCTCACCAATGTCAGGTTAATTGTTGCTGAATCACTAGACTCGTCACCGTATGCCAATCACTTCGGTTGAAGAAGTATGGCAGTTGGATAGGAAACAGTATCTAAACAAGTTATTCAATCTTTGCTTTACTTTGCTAAAGAGTATAACTCCCATTATTATAGCCAAAGATATTCAAGGTATTGATTTCTTAATGCTTAAAATTTCTTGAAAATTTAATCATTTGTTATTCCTAGATTTTTTCCTATAAATACTACTTTTTATTTGCATTTCTTTTTTGATATAGAATTTTTAGTAGCTAGTAATGTATATACTTATTATTTTTTTATTTATTACAATTTAAATATTCAAAAATGGCTATTAAATTGCATTTCAATTATCTGACCAACTGACTTGATTTAAAATTTTTTGTTTCTAACCTTTTTCTTCCACGGTTGAATAAAACGCATTTAAATGAAATGCCATTCCAAGATCTAATTTTTGGTTTTAATTAACTGTAGAAGTAACTTTTTTCATTTAAGGTTTTTTTTGTGTTGTGTTATATATAAAGAAAGAATCATAATTTCATCAACCCTTACGTATCTACACATATTCATAAAATACAGTCTTTAATAACATATTACAATTAAATGGTAATAAAAATATTACTCACACACTCGAATTTTACTTCAAAATAATTACATAAAAATCATTTATAACTTGCCAGTAGTAGTTTTCTTTTCCTAAGGTACGCTTAAATGAAAATTTATGACAACTGTAATTAGTAAAAGAAGTGTAAAAAAAAGTTCTCAAAGCATTAAGCATTCTCATAAAGAATACGTGGGGCTCATTAAAATGCACTGAAAGTCTAGAATTAAAAATAGTTTTAACATTAGATACAATAATAAGATATTGAGGAAATATCAAATACAGAAATTTGAATAGCAAAATTTTTCATATATTTTCATGGAAAAGATACTTGATTTTAGATACTTGATATAAAACATAAGAAATATTCCCGATTGCTCCAAAATTTGAAAACATTTTCATCAAAAAGTATTTATTTCATTAGACAAAAAAGCTTGTAAGAGGGAAAATATTCACATTTACTTTTTCTCATTGAAGTTATATTTAGAATTAGAAAATGAATTAATTTCTTATTATAAAGTAACATTCTTCAAGAGTGTCATTGATGATATTTTAAAAAGCAACTTTCTGTTGGAAATGATTTTATGGGGATGGCATTGTAATATCGAAATTGTGTTTAATCTAATAAATAGGATTAAACCTTGGTATAAATAATTTTTGAATAATAGTTTAAATTCCTAATATGCATATCATTTAAATATATGTATTTATATATATGTAAATATATATTATGTAATATATAATAATACACATAAATATATAATATGTAATATATGCATGTACACTACTGGCCATTAAAATTGCTACACTAAGAACGCGACATGCTACAGACGTGAAATTTATACGAAAGGAAGAAGGTGCTGTGATATGCAAATGATTAGCTTTTCAGCGCATTCAGACAAAGCAGTCGCCAGTAGCGACACCTACATTGTTTTTAAATGAGGAATTGTTCAGCCGGTTCCTCATACACAAATTGCATTTGAACGTTGTTGCCTGGTGAAAAGTTGTTGTGATGCCTTGTGTAAGAAGGAGAAATGCGTACCAGCATGTTTCTGACTTTGATAAAGGTCGAATTGTAGCATACTGGGATTGCGGTTTATCTTATTGCAGTATTGCTGCTCGCGTCGGTCGAGATCCAATGATTATTAGCAGAATATGGAATCGATGGGTTCAGGACGGTAATACGGAACGCCATGCGGGATCTCAACGGCCACCTATCACTAGCAGCTAAGAAGACAGACATATTATCTGCATGGCCGTAATGGATCGTGCAACCACGTCACGAGCCGTGAGTCAAGAAACGGGGTCATTTGGAAGACAACAAGTTAGCACGAACAGTTCGACGACGTTTGCAGCAACATGGACTCTAAGCTCGGAGACCATGGCTATGGCTTTCCTTGATGCTGCGTCATAGACAAGAGCGCCTTCAATGGTGAGATAAACGACGAACCTGGGCCCACGAATCTTTTCAGATGAATGCAGGTTCTGTGTACAGCATCATGATGGTCGCATCCGTGTTTGGCGGCATCGTGGTGAACGCACACTGGCAGCGTGCTTTCGTCATCGTCATACTGGCCATTGGATACACGTCTCGGTCACCTCTTGTTCGCATTGACGGTGCTTTGAACAGTGCACGTTACATTTCGGGTGTGTTACGACCCGTGCCTCTACCCTTTATTCGAGCCCTGGGAAACCCTACGTTTCAGCAGGATAATGCCCGATCGCATGTTGCCGGTATTGTACGGACCTTCCTTGATACGAAACATGTTCGGCTGTTGCACTGGCCAGCACGTTCTCCAGATCTTTCACCAATAGAAAACGTCTTGTCAATGGTTGCCGAGCAACTGACTCGTCACCAAACGCCAGTCACTACTGTTGATGAACTGTGGCATCGTGTCGAAGCTACATGGGCATCTGTACCTGTACATGCAATCCAATCTCTGTTTGACTCAATGCCCAAGCGTATAACTGCTGTTATTACTGCTAGAGGTGGTTGTTCTGGGTACTGATTTCTCAGGATTTATCCAGCCAAATTTTTTGAAAATTTAATCAATTGTTATTTCTAGTATAATATATTTGTCTAATAAATATTATTTTGTTATCTGCATTTCTTCCTGGTGTAGCAATTTTAATGGCCAGTAGTGTATAATACATGTAATACGTACATGTATTATAAATAAATGTTATGTAATACATGTACAGGCATCTCATTAAAGCAAGCCTAGTTGATTTCTAAACTTTTCAGTCATTATAAAACTAAAGAAATATTTAGAATGTTTCTATAAATCAAACAAAATATAAATTTTTTAATACGAAGACTTTGAGTTTAATTCTTGAAATATATTTCCATTGATTTTTCATTTGAAGTCACCTTTCTCGAGTTTTCCTTAAAATTTGAAATTTTTAAACATATTTTATGAAATTTATTACATTTTTCTGAATACATTTTGTTTAGTCAACACCCCATTAAAAAACGTTTTGCTTTTGTCAAGCATACGTCTTTGATATTAAATATTCTAAGTTTAAAATTTAATTAGTGATAGCATATAAGATTAAAAAATTTATATTTCAGTACCAATTATATTTATTTTTTATTGTCATAAGTAATAAGGTGACAATGGCTTTAAATATTTTGGTAATTTTCACCAAAAGATATGATAGTCTTATTTCCTTGAGAAAATAAGTATTTTTATCCTTGTTCTACTTCACAAGAAATAAAATCTAACATAATTTATTAGAGTCTAATTCATATATACTTTAATCATGAGAGATTTTTTTAGGGTTACAATTCATTTAACACAGCAAATTAATTCATCTCAATTATATTCATTCCATAAATTAAAGATAATTCCAATTTGCGCAAAAAAAAATCAGAAATAAAACAAATGTGGTATACAAATAAATAAACTTATGAAATAAGAGAAAAAAGTACAAAAAAGTTTTTATGCATTTATGATAGTATTCCTAAGATTAAGATGTAGGCATCCTTGAAAATATATGGCTGATGTAGGTTAATGAGATACATGTTTTCAGTCCGTTGCACTACTATACATACAATGACGAGATAAGCTGAAAATCAAATTATGGAAATAATCGTTGCACCATGTTATTCGCAGCTAAACAACTTAATACTGCTTAAAAAATTATAACATACACCACTTAAATTGTTACCCGAAGGACTTTTTATATATAGTGCGCCAAATTCGCGTTTTGAAAACGAGGAAACCCAAAAAAATAACAAGCACCTATTTCGACAAATGTGCAGAAGTGCAATATCCACCTCTTGTTGGTTACAATACGGGGATTGAAAACGGGACTTTTCACTTTTGGGGGAGATTTCTTTAATTATCATACAATACTCTCCAAATTTAGAATATATGTAGAAAGTAGCTGAAGAGTTGCAATTCAGCTAAATATGCTCTATGCATGCTGTATTGGATTCGAATAAAAAAAAACACTGGCTGTTATAAATGGGCGATATCTTAAGATTGAAGGCACTTATTACAATGTTTTCACCGAGCATTTCCATCTATAAACACAGATTCTGCAACCATAACATTTATAAATAAAGGCATTTGATATGATGTATCGATAAATTTGGTTTGTTATAATTACAATTTGAATAAGCAGATCTATTCTGGGAGTAAACAGTACCTCTATAACATCGTTAAACCACCGTTGTTTAAAACTGCCTTGTTGATAACGGGAGCTTGACGTCCTACCAGTAAAGCTCTAAGGGAATCAAGTTGAGTGTAAATTCATATTAATCAGAATATTATACACCTCCACTGTGTATAGATGTCCATATTACATGTTTTTTGTATTAGGCTAACCACAGGAGAAATTGGGTTTCTATGAATGAAGCTCATTTGACAGCAGTGAATATATAAGCCTTACTGTACAAATCACATGTGCACAGCTTGTCTTGGAACTCGGTTAATTGTGCTTGAAGACAACTGACTGGACAGGACTGATGCTATGCAGCATCTGCTTCTTTTGGCAATTATTGCCAAACACTTATTGTCTCTTGGTAATGAAACTCTGAAACGATTCATGTTATTGACGTTTCCACCATCTTAGATCCATTTCCTGCATGCAGATGATACTGCGTTATTCCGAATTCCTTGGATACTGCCATCTGCTTATACTCACATTCTAAAAAACCAATATTTCAGCCACGTAAAAAATCTTCTACGTTTGTTCTCTATTCCATTCCTTTTAGGCAATGGTACTGTGTGGCTCAAAGGAAGCTTCAGAACTACACTGCTCCCCTGCTACCTTTCTTTATATACTTTTCTCATACATTATCTTCATTATGATGTACTTTTAACACCTTCTGGTGACTTCCTGTTGCTTCTAACTCATGACTGTCATTCCTGAAGATATGCGGAATGATCCTCCAGGTGAAGCTCTTACTTTAGGTTAGGATTTCCGAGTAATTCTGATTTTTCTTCAAGTTAAAGACATAAAGAGTTTTACATTTCACCGATGTTCATCAATGTATGTAAATGTTACTTTCTTTACTCATACAATAATGATAAAATGTTTCAATAACATATATAGAGTGCATAATATATAGTTAAGTATCTCATGATCTAAATTAATAATGAATAATATATTTCCTAAGCTTTCAAACATTCATTTATTAGTTTAATTCCAAAGTATGTTATATAGCTTGAAACACTATTTATTTTAAAAAAATAAATCGTCTTTAACAAAATACGTCACATTCTTTAAAAAATCAATGTAATTTATGAAAAATTTTCAGTAACAAAATATGGAAATATTGCTTTTGAAGACATTTTATAAATATTCTCTGGCAAAGTTTTTTATCCAATGTAAGAGAGCGACACCATTGAGAAAGGAATAAAATTCGGAATAAGTAGAAAAGTCTTTGATTGCTTAAATTTAACGTTTATGATTCTGACTCAAGTGACTTTTGTAAACATTATTGAAATAATTACATTTAAAAAATAGGGTCATAAATGTGTGTGAAATAATGTAGTTACATCAGCATACTTATAATTTTTATCAACAAGATTACTTTCTTGCTGGACTCTTGTAAAGTGCAATTGTAATTTTCAATTGTCTTTAACAAGACTCCGATCTTTTTACACTACTGGCCATTAAAATTGCTACACCAAGAAGGCGACATGCTACAAACGCGAAATTTATACGAAAGGAAGAAGATGCTATGATATGCAAATGATTAGCTTTTCAGGGCATTCAGACAAATCAGGTGCCAAAAGCGACACCTACATTGTGTTTGAATGAGGAAATTGTTCAGCCGGTTCCTCATACACAAATTGCATTTGAACGTTGTTGCCTGGTGAAAAGTTGTTGTGATGCCTCGTGTAAGAAGAAGAAATGCGTATCAGCACGTTCCTGACTTTGATAAAGGTCGAATTGTAGCGTACCAGGATTGCGGTTTATCTTATCGCAGTATTGCTGCTCGCGTCGGTCGAGATCCAATGACTGTTAGCAGAATATGGAATCGATGGGTTCAGGACGGTAATAGGAACGCCATGCGGGATCTCAACGGCCACCTAACACTAGCAGCTGAGAAGACAGGCATATTATCTGCATGGCCGTAATGGATCGTGCAACCACGTCACGAGCCGTGAGTCAAGAAACGGGGTCATTTGGAAGACAACAAGTTGGCACGAACAGTTCGACGACGTTTGCAGCAGCATGGACTCTCAGCTCGGAGACCATGGCTGCGGCTTCCCTTGACATTGCGGCATAGACAAGAGCACCTTCAATGGTGTGATCAACGACGAACCTGGGCGCACGAATGACGAGACGTCATCTTTTCAAATGAATCCAGGTTTTGTGTACAGCATCATGATGGTCGCATCCGTGTTTGGCGGCATCGTGGTGAACGCACACTGGCAGCGTGCATTCGTCATCGTCATACTGGCCCATCACCTGGAGTGAAGGTATGGGATGCCATTGGATACACGTCTCGGTCACCTCTTGTTCGCATTGACGGTGCTTTGAACAGTGCACGTTACATTTCTGTTGTGTTACGACCCGTGGCTCTACCCCCTTATTCGAGCCCTGGGAAACCCTACGTTTCAGCAGGATAATGCCCGATCGCATGTTGCCGGTATTGTACGGACCTTCCTTGATACGGAACATGTTCGGCTGTTGCCCTGGCCAGCACGTTCTCCAGATCTTTCACCAATACAAAACGTCTGGTCAATGGTGGCCGAGCAACTGGCTCGTCACCAAACGCCAGTCACTACGGTTGATGAATTGAGGCATCGTGTTGAAGCTGCATGGGCATCTGTACCTGTACATGCAATCCAATCTCTGTTTGACTCAATACCAAGGCGTATAACTGCTGTTATTACTGCGAGAGGTGGTTGTTCTGGGTACTGATTTCTCAGGATCTATCCAGACAAATTTTTTGAAAATTTAATCACTTTTTATTTCAAGTATAATATATTTGTCCAATAAATATCATTTTGTTATCTGCATTTCTTCCTGGTGTAGCAATTTTAATGGCCAGTAGTGTATTTGCTTTAAGGGACATCAACTTGAAGGATTATATCACGTCGAACAATAAAATAATTATCGTCTAGATTGCAGCCAAACAGCAATTATGTATCATTGATATTGTTTCAAAGAAAGACTTGATTTCAGCAGCATTTTTTCACTTTATTTTTTATATGAGACATTATTTGCTCTAATCGGTGAATTCTGAAGAAAAAAAACATCTGATGAATCTCTGAAAAACAATAGGTGAAAAGTAATTAAAGAGCACCAATTGGATTAGTATTAACACTTTGGTAGGAATTATTACTAGCCTTTCATCTATTTATTGCATTTTATCGGGATCAATATTTTGATCGTTATATGATACCATTCCTAACAACAACGTGTTTTAAACCTAATCGATGAAGCGATTTTCTTTGTATCCTTAGAGATAGTTTTGTGAACGTGGTGTTTTGTGGAATTTTTACCAGTGCTTTTTCAACAAAAGGCCATTAATTCCCAATTAAGGGAATAGAATGATCCCTAAGACCGATAGAACGGAAATCTGACATACCCAAGAGATGTATTAAATTTTTTTAGATTTAAAAGCATATTATCACACATTACAATAACAGAAAGTAGTTAACATAGTTACTTGCAGAAAATATAATTCTTCATTCATAAGCTTGTGTTCCTTAAAATGGTAGTCAAAATATTAATTATAAAAGTTTTGGAATTGCAATTTTTTTTCTGCTAAATTTTGATATAATAATGATGTTTTGGATAAGCTACTTTCTTTTATTTTGCAATACATTTTACTCTACAAGGTTGCAAAATTTGTGAAAAACCATTCCAATAAATAATAAAACCTTGTAGGCTGTTTTGTGTTTGCTTATTATCTTTTAAAAAAAGCTTATTAATCAACACCATTGGTAAACTTCCAGAATCTCATTATTTCAGGTTATTCAGAATCTTTATTGACATTGATATCAAAATTTAAATGCTATTGAACTTCTTTTGAAAAGTGAAAAATTGCAAAATAATTTTTAACATGCAATGCAATAAGTTCTGAAATTCTTCGGAAATTATGTATGGTTATCTTTGGACAAATTCAGAGAGTTTTATTGTAGATTATAGTATGACAAATAAATAGTTGTATAATTGCACATGACCATTCCCTGTGAGTTGATTAATACCTAATATTTGATATTCATAGAGAAACTTTTAAATAAATATCTGAAAAGCTTCCATAGGCTTTGGTGGTTATTCACAAACCTCTGAGATTTGAAACCCACAACATGATTATGAAACCCACAACAGGGAAAAAGAATATTGACTGCAATTCTGGCACTTTTTGCTCTAGTTTGAGAAGGAAAATTTATAAAATATCACCCCTGACTGAATTTAAAAATCGATGTTTTCTTGAAATTTATATGGTATGATAATTTTTACTTATGAATTTTGATTTTGCTTTAAATAGAATGAAATACTTATTTTTTAAATAGAATGGTTACTGAAGTGTATGTATATTTGTATATTTTGTGAAAACTCAAGCCAAAACTTTTCTTTTGGCATAGAAATGCTATTGGTCCCCCTTGCTAAAAAGTAAATAAATATTTTAAGACACATTGAAAAAGTACTCCTTTACCTTAAAACGACGTTCTATTTTACCTATTTCAATATTTTGATTTAGATGATTATGTGCAAATATGTCAATATTACATGTATTTAGAAAATATTTAATTTTCTCAAATAGTTTAATTAAAGTATTACTAGTTATGCAATATATATATATATATATATATATATATATATATATATA
>JAPDSC010128746.1:756166-784301 GCA_026290005.1 Latrodectus geometricus
ATACCGTATATCAATATACTATAACTAAAACTTTTTTGTGCTAAATTATTTCATTTCATGTTAAATACTTTTATTTGAACACAAATTGTCTATTCATGATTAAATTTTTAAATAAAATATTATACTTTTAGAGTTATAGAGATGAATCTTTGAAAACAAATTTATGGTAAAATTATGCTGTCTCAGTTTAACATGCAGTGAACTCTTACACATTTACAAAATTTTCTTTATTTGTTACGTTTAGGGCTTGAATGTGAGGCCTTTATTCAGTGTGTAAAAATAGCTGTCTTTTTTATGCACCTCTTAAAATAAAAGATTTTTCCGGCTATCCGCAAGAGATATTTCACGGCGCATAAATATTAAATGCTTTGATTTATTCAAATATGTATGGCCTTAAATATTCCCAAGCTACATACCAAATTCATATTTTTCTTATTTATCACAGGAAGTTTCACACGGTTTCATTCTGTTGGCTTTATTTTTGTTTCTTGTCATGAAGAGTGAAAAATGAAATCTTCAGCCATTATTTGAAAGTAATTTATCAATTTACTTTTCTAAAAATTATTCGTTGTGCCTTCAAATAATAACAAATGATAATTATAATGCATTAACTAAGGGAGTTTAGCATATTCATATGTGTTTGCTAATTGCTCGTAATAAATTCTTTATTTTACATTTTAGATAAATATGCAAAAAAATGCATCGTATATTGAAATATTTGTAGTGACCCTTTACGGAGTGAATTTAACAATATAGCATTCAAACATTTCCCCTATGAATTTCTTAAGAATTGAAAATTCAAAATATTTTTGACTTCATCTTGATTAAAAAATCGCTTTAATCTCTTCTATAATAAAATATATATTTTAGTCTTTTCACAGTATATATAGTAAATTTTAAGGAAATCTGAAAATCTAAGTTTTGCTTAAATAAGTTAATATCACTTAAATTATAAACTATTAAATTACAACTTATTTCACTTTTGAAGAATTTTTATTACTTTTGTGAATTTAAAATATATATGCAATATACGTTTGGAATTCTAAATTTTTTATTGAAAAAATTGTATCAAATTTTTAATATATATTAAAAATAATAAAAAAATAAGTATTTTGAGAAATTTAAAAATTATGAACATCAAAGTATATAGAATTTAAGTATTTTCAATTCCTTATAAAACCATTTTTGTTTTCATGGAATTCATAGAGTTCCAATTTAATAAGCGTAATTTGAAAATACAGTGGCCCTGGTTGACATTGGTATCTAAGAAAAAAAGGTTCATCTATACGGAATACATTTTAATTATACAATTTTTCTATAGTTAAAATCATCATCTTTTAGATTGCTTAAGTTTTAATGTAATTATATATTAAAACTAAAACAGAGTCTAAGATAATAAATTTTTTGTCATGTTTCATCTATATAATAAAATTGCAAAAGAATTGGGAATTTAGGAAAATCTTATTGTTTCGTTAAAATTGACCTAATTATCAATATTGTTAACATTTCATCGATAATATTATATTTAAGCACTATAATGATGGGTATAGGGTTTCGAATTGCAACTTAAGTTTGATTACAAATTAGGAAATTTTAACTAAAATAAGTAAATTGTAACTATTTTCATAAATATTTTATATCAAATAATTATTTGACTTGTCAATAATTAATAATATAAATTGTTATTAAAAATTTGATATTTAAATGACAATTTGAGAAATTAATTAATGATTTATTTCGTAATAACAATTTTAGTTCTGCTATACTAGAACCAACTGTTTTTAGTTTTATTATAAAACTCTCTCTGTTCATATAGATATATATATTCAAAACATTTTTTTTTATTTCTAATGGTGGGTACCCTTGAGCAAGTAAGTACATTAGCCCCAACAATGCCGGTAACTGCTACTCATTTTATCGTTACCCGGTGGGCACCTGTGAACCAAGTCACGGAGGTACGAGTAGCATCACACACGCCACACCACCACAAACTCGTTTATAGGGCGGCCCACATTCATCCATGATCTAAGGAAAGGACTACATAGAGAGAGAAAGTACATCCATGCCCGAGCGGGGACTCGAACTCAGGTCCTCCCCATCCGTAGTCAGTTGCGCTAACCACTAGACAGGTCGGGCGGCATATATTCAAAACATTCCATTTCGAATGATACATTTCAAAACAAACGAAATTAATTTAGTGATTAAAAAAACAAATTTCCTGAAACTAAAAATCAATTGTATAAGGTATTCTAATACACAAAATATATAATTATCAGGATATCTGGTACTTGTAAAATTATTTCTTCTATTTTAATTATTGTGAAAAAATTTAAACATATAAAATTTCAGTAAAATATGAGATTATATAAATGCATCATAAGTTAACAATAAAAAAATATAAATCATTTTTTTTAATTACTTTTATAAGCAAATATATAATTTTCTTCTAATAAATAAGAGTAAGAGAGGAAAAGTATAATAAATATCATATATATATATTTATGTTTTTATATAATATGTAAAACAAAAAGATTATTAAAATTTGCATTAATTTGAACAAAAATATAAATTTATAAATTTTAAGAAACTTATCTTCATTAAGTAATTTTATTAATTATATTTCTATCATTTATTTTCTTTCTATAGGTGACATTGTGTATAAGCAAGCACTTAAAATGCATTTTATCACAGATAATGTGACTTAATATAGCAAGTAATGTTTTGTTTAAATTAGAAAGAAACGGCTATTTAATTAAGTAAATTAATAATATAATAAATTCATGTTTGTGTATACATATTTCAAATTGGATTTACAAACTGATATTAACAGGATTAGACACGTAAGCATTGGAAAATATGAATTAAAAACATGCAATGAATTTCGTAAAAATAGCAACAAAAAGATAACCGAAAATTTGTAAATGATTGATTTTTCAAGCACACCTAGGCTTTTATGCCTAAGTTGAGCCTCAATATTTCTAATACTTCTATTTTAAATTCCATCTTTGAAATAGATACGAAACATGTTCATACAAAATTTTTTCCAGGAGTTTTCTCCAGTGAAAGAGTTTTATTTCATACAATAGCAACATTTTTCCAAAAACTTATACTTTAAAAATCTGCGAATCCAAAAATTAGAAACATTTTGAATTTTAAAGCTTTTCTTCTTTCAAAAGGTACTCTTTCAAAATAAGAGTTAATATTTAAAAGGAGAAAAGTTTAAGTTTTAGCAATTCAATCATTTTTAATATTAACAAATATATTTAAATAATTTTAATATGTATACTAAAAATTTATTCTTAGAAAAATTATAATTAATTAATTATAATTTATAATTCTTTAAAAACTTTATATTCTTAACATTTTTATTCCTTATTGTAACATTCCTTATTGCTAATAGTTGCAATTTAATTATATATTGAATTTGACTCAGATTTAATTCATTTTAAGATTAATAACAAAAGTTTAAATTTTCATATTAGTTTTTCAAATTATGAACAATATTTTTAATATTTTAAAATATAAAATCAAATTATTGGCATGTAGGTATTATTTATATGCACTAATTATATTTGAGAAGTTTCATTGCACAAAATGCACACACTACTGAAATTTTAATTGCATTATTTTATTTATAGAAGAAGATTTAAAAAATTTCTACTTTTATACAACACTATATTAAGCATTTAAATTGATTTTATGGTTTCCTATAAATTATAAAGAGCATGTTTATAAGTTTCGTGATCTTAATTAATGTTATTTATTTATACACTTATATTTTCACTTTGACAACTAGTGACAAAAACCCCATTAAATTTTAAAAAACGAAAGTAGTTTTGTACTATAATGCACAACAAAAGTTAACTTCAAAAACAGCGTAATTAACTCAATAAAAATTAGGTATATTTTTCACCATTTTAGAAACACCGAAAAAACATTTTTGACTGAATTCCTTCACATATACCCTTTAGTACTTCATTAAAGTATATCAATTATTTGTAATCCATCCAACTAAATTAAGAATGGTTTTGGAAACGTTTGCGTGCCCCAGTTTAAAAATGAGCTGTTTAAAATTTGCTTGATACACACAAATTCAAGTTAAATTACACTGAAAGGCGTAATTACCTCAGATAAAACCACTTAACTTGCCTTTTAGCTTAAATAGAAGATAGCTTTCTACTACCATCTATTCATAACTTAAGTATGCATTAAGTTAGTATAAATTGAGGTATTTCTTTTTCTTACATACTTTTCACACTCATTATTTCTCGTCTACTTATCTCCCTGTCTACTCATCATTTCCTGTTGAGAAATAAATGGTACATTAGTCACAATTTTAATGGTTTTAATGTGATTCATTTGGGTAATTTTGGCAAAGTATCGTCGTTGGCAGCTGTAAATAAGCAAAAATCACAAAATAGCCTTAGTTGTAATAAAAAAGCTGTAATTATGTTAACATAATAAAGAATCTGTACAGTTCTTGACTTTTTCTTCAACATATTAATCTTTTGTAAATCTTAAAATAAAAGCTTGAGAACTAAAAAGAAAAAAGGGATTTGAGCGTGTTAATTTATGTAATTTATATACGTCGCCTTAGAAACTCAGGTGATAATTAGCAAATAAAAACGATTTTTATTACCACTCTTCAATATGTAATTATAATTTGTAAATTTAGAGGAATTTAATAATTTTAAATGAAACTAAATGCTTATACACACATACGCAAATATATATATATATATATATATATATATATATATATATATATATATAGGTAATATTTTTCTTGCTTGAAATCCACATAAATTTTTACCTGTGAAAGATAAATGTAAAAATTTATGTGGTATTATGGATTATTTTATTTATTTAATGTAGACAAAAATGTTTAGAGTATATTAAAGTCTTAATGCCTTGATAGATATATATACATAACTCAGTATATTTTATCATTGTCTACGAAGATATGAAAATTCAAAATCTTCCTCACATTCGAATTTTATATGCATTTTTGTGACTTCAAAATAAACACTACTAACGATTTATCATTAGAAAATAAATATATTTCTACCTCTTTTAAGAATTTAATGAAATTATAAATTAAAAATAAATATTTATAGATACATTTTAAAATTATTTTGAATGTCTTAAGAAAAGAATATTTCAGAAAATACCTTCTTAATATTGATAAATGTATCTTGTGATTGAATTCTGCAATATTAAAATAATACTCTTAATTAGTTACTACCTAGTTACTAAAAGTTATATTTTAAAATAATAGAATTGGTGTAATAAAACTGTAAGTAAAACAAAAGTATTTTAAATGCGCATTTGAAAAATCTCATTTATTTAATTCATTTCAAATCATATTGTAATTGACATTTCTTAAAATGTATTTCAGTATCTCAAGATTAAATTAATGAAGGATAAGTATTATTTATATATAAGTGATTTATATACGTCCGCCTTTTCTTTCCATTGTTCTAGAAAAAAATTTTTAGTAACTACTTTAAGAATTTCATTTTGCTAAAACTTCTCTAAAATGTTTCCTTAATTAGTTGAAGTTTGTTATTTTCAAAACCAATAATAAATTCCTCAAATGTAAATATATTGCACATAGATTTAAAATTAAATTTTTTTCGCTGACCCAAGATTCATGCTATTCAAGTCATAAAATAATTTAATTTCTTATACATTTTTAATTACTTTTCAACAAATATTTGCAAGCACACTACAGATAAAAAAGTTTGTTATCAGAAATCAAGTGTTATGAGTTTCATAAAAAAAACCCTCATTCCCATTTTTTAAAATAACTTATCTAAAAATTTAACTATGTTTAGAAGCATGTTAAATTTTACAAAACAATAAAAAAGAAATGACTTATATTAAGTATTCAACATTGACTCAAATGTTGAAGAGAATTGATCCCTGTAAATTATTTTAATTGTATTCATCTCTTAGAAACATATTAATCTCATAATTTTATTTCTATAGTTAATAACTGAAAGTATGGTCTACAAATAAAAAATAAAAATGCCAAAAATATTCTTTTGTATCTTTAGAACATTTTTAAGAAAGCAATTATTTTTGCTACGCTAAAATTTCGTTACGAAATAGTTGCACTTTAAGAATTTTTTTTAATATTCTTTGAAATAGTTGTCAATTAAAATGTTTACACATATTTGCAAACTATTACATAGATAAAAATTCATTTCTTATATATAATCCAAATTCATTAGAAACTATTTTTCAAGTTTTGAGAGAAAGTATGGGTAAAAGGAAATGGGAAAGTAAGGACAAAATAAATAATAGTACAATCGAAATAAAATTAAGGATGCATTTTCTCACGTTTGAATGGGAAAAAGAAAGGAAAGATCAATTTTAGAGCGAGAGGATTTGTCGTGGAGTGAGTTATTTAATGGAAAGTACGAAAATAAGTTTTTCAGTCAACTTAGGCAATCCCTACTTACTAAAATGTTTTTCTTTCATTCTATACTTGTTTTTTTTATTTTATCTTGGATTTATTTCCTTCTTTAGTATTTTTCAAACTTCAAATTTAAATGAAAAAAAACGTATTGTGGAGAAACATCTTTTATATCTATATATATACATATATGTAGGCTAAGTTTTAAGAATATATTGACTTTTTCTTAGTATAGTTTCTTTTCAAGAGGATATTTTACTTTATCTGTGTAACTTAAATCTTGTTAAGTTTTTTAATACATTTGAATCTTAGAATATATATAAATACTAACTATGTATATGAAAGTTTTTCTCTTTCTGTGTTATTATATCTTATAAACACACTGTAATGTGTAATGTATTCGATTAAAAAAACTTCTTTTTTATGCATTTTATCCACAATACCTATCATAAAAGTGCCTGCAAACACACAAAGCATTTTTTTAATAAAAAAAAATTAATTTCTGTATAAACTTTAGAGAACAGATGCAAAAATTTCTACTAAATGTTTTTAAGACATAATAGTTAAAAGGAATTAGAATAAGTGTATGATAAATGAAAGATAGCTGTATCTTATATAAAATCCTGTAAGGTTAACGTTTGGTACTTAATTAAAAGTTTATTAGAATGTGTATTCTTTAAGCAAAAAATTATGTTTCTGATAATAGTTATCAAACATACAGATAAACATATTCGACTTCTCGACTATTCTTTGTGTTAAAAAGTTTCAAAGTACTTATCTGTTACAAATGAGTGATCTAAAAGTTTTAAATAAAAATAAACAAAAGGTAATGTTACTTGTGGTCAGCCTGGAGCATGTTTTCCAGACACAGAAGTTCCGTTTTTATGTTTATTCCAGAAATGGTAGACTATACTGCAAGACACATTAAAGCGTCTAGGGAAGCATCAGCCTTTGACATCCCCATTCTAATCCTCCCGACCAAACACCACTTTAACAAATAGGACATGCACTTCTCTTAGACATTGCCAGACCCCACTCACTAATGTAAATAATTTGCTAAAAAAAGTTGAAAATCAACAAAAGCTACACGCGTAATTACAAAAGCCTCATGTTTATATATTATTCTCTTATTCATACATATCTGTTCTTTTCGATCAAAAGAAACGTTTTTGGATAATTTTACATAACTTCGTTTTTATTATTAATATAAACTGTAAACTTTATTGTTAGTGTTATTTTTCATGGTGAGAACTTTGGAAAATGTATTGTTTCTTAACTTTTGGAGTTCAGTGTAGTTGTTTCAGTATTTTTGAAATAAAAGAAATGAAATGTTGTCGTAACTTATTTTTTTCTGTTCAATACTTATATAGGTCTGAATATTTAAATAAAAAAAAATTCTTTTCTTTTTCTTGAATATTAGAATAAAATAGAAAATTTTATTTTATTCATTTCTAGACGATTTTTTTCTTATTCTACAGCTTAACCAAAATACTGTTTATCGCAATTTGCATTATATTTTTTAAATTTTATAGGAAAATATCTAATGTTTACATTTTAATGTGATATTAATTTAAATATTTGAGAAATACTCTATAAGAGTATAGGAGAACCCTGTAAGCATTAGATATTTATTTGAATTTTATTATAAATTTTTGTAGTTTTTTAAAGCATGATTAAAATTTCTAAAAATTAGAATTTTAACTGGAATTCATTGAAAGAAAATTTAATAAAACAATAATTTAAAGATAATATTGATAAACATTTGTCCCCGGATAGAGGTTACACTAAATTATTATGGTTATTATTTATATTACTCCTCATGTGATTAAATCATTTTTAACATTTATTTATTTTCGCGTTCGGGCATAAACATTTTTCCATTTCAGGATTGATGGTAATTCCCTTATTCATATTTTTTTTCACTTTTTAATCCCCCACACATTATTTTCACTGATGCAGTAACATGAAATTCTGTAACTTATAAAAAATATTTCACTAAAGATATTAATTGTGTGAAAATTTCCTTAAAATAAGATTCAGGATTTTTCATTAATTTAAGGAATGTGTTTTTAGATTCCATTATTGATTGTTCTAATTTTACTGCTCTGCTTTTCTTATATTTCAAAATAGCATGTCTGCTAAGGTATGGTTAAATCAATCAATGCAAACTTGACCATAATTTTTCAAATAAATTTTGATTTAATAAAATATATAAAATTTTAACTACAATTTGTTTAGGAATAAAATCTTAGAAATGGGTGAAACATTATACTAATTATTAAAATTGAAATTAAGCTTTCTATTATATGATTTCAAATGAAAATGAAATTTGTTGATTTAGGTGTGTTAATATTTCAATTGTGTAAGCCATTTTCAAACATTATCCAATAATTTCTATTCCTTTTTCCCTTTATAATCATTATTTACATTAATTTAAATCTAAATCAAGTATTCATTACATTTGTTTTGCATAATTTGAAAAACAAAACTATATGTAAGTCTGCTCTAATGAAGTATTTTTACATGAATTAGTTTTCATTTCTGGCTGACAGTTTAATGAATAAAAACAATGACGTAATTAGAAAAGATTATTATTTATTACCCTTTTTCTCTATTTCATGCGAGTTTTCGCATTAGATCTCAATCACTTACAATGAATATATACATACAAATATTTTTGTTTAATTTTCTCTCCGTAACAAAGCCTTAATTTGGAGTCTAAATTATAAATTTCAATAAAAGTATTTATTTTGGATTCCTTTAAAGGTTAATTCAAATAAACTGTGGAGTGTTCAAATTCTTTCAAATAAAATATTCGTGAATTAATAAAATGAATACTTTAATTGAAAATTAGGATTGCAATATAAGCTTAAAATATAAATAACGAAGGAACAAGAAAATTACTTAAGGAATTATGGATTCACTTACACCATTAACCCTACTCTTTTATTACTCTTGACCTTACGCTTTTACCCTTTCACACTTGGGAAAAACTAAAAGACGTAAATGGATGAAGAAGAAATTCACATGCTTCGCCCAAGACATCTCTTTTATAGCCTTATGCAGCCATCATCTCCTTATTCTCATTTCTTACAGTAACAGTATAAATGTATCCACCAGATTTGATGTCTTAGAAGTATCTTCTAAGAAATCTTTTACAGATAGACATACTTAACATCCAATTGGTTAATTAATCATAAAACTACTTAAGATGTAACGAACATCTCACGAAAACATACAAACAAACATTATGTGTTGTAAAAAATATTTGCCTATTAAAGCAAATAAAATATATTATACTTATATCCAACTTAACACTTAGTAGTTCATGATGATTTGAAATAACTTCCCAAGAATGTTAAATTTGCAAGAGGAGATAAATTACAAAAAGCCTTCTAACAAACATGAGTGACATGATATTGAAATTAAAGTGGTTTGATTGAAAATCATTAAATTAAACATTTAAAAAACATTCACGCAAATTTGTTTGACAATCGTTCTTAGAATCCATTGTAATAATAACTCAAATTGCTATTTATTGAAAAAATTCCAGATCCTAATCATTTTTGTATTTAGTTAAACTATTTCTAACTCTCATGTTTCTTAAATTATGTATGATAATTTACTCTTTTGCTTAAACTTTATTGTTGATAAAAATGCTTAGGAAAACGTAATCTTAGTCGTATATATTTAAAAAAGAATCTTATATTAAAATACTTGTTTTCAAACATAGAGCTTAAACACATTTTAGTTAACTAAAATATACTAATTGTGTAAAATAACAAGCAAATCAACTTCTATAACTTTAAGCAATTATTGATTGGAATATAATGATAGGTATTTTTGGACAAAGAATGAATGAATTAAATTTCTCTGAAACAAATTGGTATAAAAATTTCACAGGAAAAATAATTTAATTAATTTAATGAGATTTGATATTTTTCATCATCTGCCTTTTTTCATATATGTGCAAAGACATTGAAGAAAATTATTTTTTTGAGGATTACATTTCCTTCATTTTAAAAGTTTTGAATGACGTTATAAAAATTCACTGAAAACTTCTTAAAATTTTACGTAATATTACTTTTGTATCATAAAAAATTTATATTATATAAAATTTAATAATTTTTAAATTTTATGAGGTCTTTTATAAGAAAAATTAGCATTCTAATACAATTTTTTTTTTATATTTTACTTTAATCTATCAAAAGATAAGCAATTTCGCACATTTGAGAAACAGCGTCATCATGAACGGAAGTGTTTATTTCTATATAATTATTGATTACAAATAAAAAAGTATACATTTATTGCCAACAGTTATATACAAATATATTTTTATATAGAAATGAATAACGGCAAAAGTGCATTTGGTTTTTAATTTATTTTGCCTATATTAGAGTATAAGGCATTTTGCTGACAAAAGTATACTGTTTTATGCATTTTACATTAAATAGTCTACATAGAAAATAAAAATATATTAATATCGGAAAAAATATTTAAATTCATCCAATACTTTTTTTACGAGATTTGTTGATTAAATGTATCATATAACAGTAATGAAATTATTTGAATCTGCACTTTAAAAATAAAACGTGTATGAAAATTGCATATACAAGTTTAAACTTATACATTATAATACAAAACAAAATTACTATATCAAAAAGAATTTAAAAGTAAGTACCCTAATTCGTTAATCAAAGTAATAGAATGGAAATATGAAAAAGAACAAATATTTTTGAAAATAAAGTGATAATTCGTCTATCAAATCAGTATAAAAATTTAATTTGCGAAATAATTCTTTTAATGTAAAAAATAGAAATATGTTTAATAGTTCTATTTGAAGATCAACTTAAATTTCCTTAAATTTCAGTTAAAAAATTCTAAGCACTAAATAATTTTCAATGGCCATCAGTGAAGTACAGTAGTTTTATTTTGATATCACCTATATTCTCTGGAATTAATTAAATATTTATGTGATAGTATTAGTTATTAAAATTATTTAAGAACTCCTATAGTATTATTTAATGAAATTTACATATTTGTATAAACATATATATTAACTAACCACACAGAATTCTGAATTAACTCTAAAATACTTAAGTTCATTAATGTTCACATCTTATATATCGAATACGTAAGCATATACGTGAGTTAGTAAGCGCAGGTAGTAGAGAAATAAGCTACATAAGCTCGTAAGGCGAAATCCATACTTCTTCACTTCATCAAATTTCTTTTTTTATAACAATCATACCTATTTTTGTTGGAAATTGTTACAAATTTGTTTCTGTTTAAAATTATATTCTAAGCAGAAAAACTAAGTAACCCCCAACGTTAAGATGGTGGTGGGTTTCGAATAGATTAAAATCTATAAGCAAACTGATTTTAATTCCAGATTTGTAAAGTTCAATGTAACAGTTTTAAATTAAATTTATGTATCATCATAGCACGTATCTTCAAAAAGATGGCTCTTAGCACAATTAGGGGAATAATTATTCAGTGAAAATAAGATTTATCAGATAAGTAGTTTTGTTTCAGCGTTGCATATATTCTTACGAAAAGAATTTGTTTACACAACACTGTTATAAATACATAAGCATGAACATATGTAGATTTCTATGTAATAAGTTATACACACACACACACACACACACACACACATATATATATATATATATATATATATATATATATATATATATATATATATATATATATATATATATATATATATATATATATATATATACATAAAACTTTGCTAGAACTCAATAATTCAATGATTATAACGAAGGCACAATATTATCTTAAAACTCTGAATAAGCTCTCTGTTAGGTAAGGACTAAAAGAGCCCTTTATGGTTTTAGAGAAATCCGTCTGTACTAGATAGTAGAGCAGCTGCCTAGAAAATTAATTTCAGTACATAAGTACCTTGTGTCGTGACCAAGATTCAACCTGTTTATCCCAAATTCAGACGTGTAATATTGTGAAATTTCTATTGAAACGCATTGTATGCATATTCTATGAAATGTCAGTTGCGCTCTCATGCATATGAAAGAGCTTATTAATAATTTCCCTCTGAAATAATCGTAAAGTTAATGAGGAAATGCCATAAAATGGCAAGCTTAAAATTCTGAGCTTTATATATTACCAAGCTAATTAATTATATGTTGGGTTGAATTAATGTGGTTTATCTTTATCTGACTAGATTTTCGTTAATTTCCCTCACATCACTTCCAAATAGTTCTTGTCTGGAACTTTGTTACTTTAAAATACTTCATTTATCATCTCAGTCTTAGTAAAACACGGTTAACAAAATATAAATTTAACATTATTTTCGTTACTGAAGTAATTTTTCTATTATTAATATATTTTACTATCCATCTTGTATTTTTTCATTGAAATAAATTAACTCTCTTTTTAATATCGTTTATTATTATTATTATCACTTTTTCTTAATCCCTAGATTTTTAATATCATAGTATATACTCAATCTTCTAGATTATAAGGTTGAACTTTTATCCTAACTCAATCAAGATTACTCTTCTGATACAAGTTTTTACAGTTTACAGTTTAGGAGACTAATATTTCTCCCGTGAAGTGGTGTGACAGTAAGAAGTATTATAAATCTATATTAAGTAATAATATGGTTGTTCCTTAGTGGTTTAATGTTGTAAAGCAGGGCACATTTAAATACTATTCACTCCCGCCAACAATTTATCATTTTTCTTTAGTATGATTCAAATACACAATTTTACCTATGAAATTAAATTAATCTGATTTGTGTATGATGAGTAGAGTTTCCTAATTTTTAATGTTATTGACATTAAGTACTATTAACAATTAAATATTAGATTAGTTTCATGGATAATAGTATGTGAAAAATTAAATAAGATAAGATTTATATCCATTTTACTTGACTTTATTAAATTGCTTCTTATCATGTTATTTTACTAACACGAATTATCATAAGAAATTATTTTACTACTGTTGTTAGATTTCTCTTCGATTCATTTTTTTTATCTCACAGCAAATTATAAAATTCTTTTAAATAGTTTCATCAAAAGATTTTCTACCAATAATTCCTAAATATAAATTATTCAGTATATTGCATATGAAAACATTGCAAGTTTTACATAAGTTTGCATACTATTTTGAAATTTTTAATCAATCATTTTTAATCAATCAGAATTTTATTCCTTTGTCTCAAAGCTTACTCTAGTGAATTCTTTTCATTTGTGTAGACATCAACACTTCCAATAATATGCGTTTTTACTAAGTAACAATAATAAATCAGTTAAATTTTAATGAAAGTGAATAATCCTAGGCGTGAAAAATTTAATAATAGTCATTCCTCTATTTTTATTTACTACTGTTAAAACAGAGTAATTATTCAAGATTGTTCACAAATGTAAATCTCTACATGATATTTAAATATTTGTGTTTTATTTAAATTACGTTAAGAATGTGTACTTAAGATGTTTCCTAATTTTTATAGAAGAACCTATACAAAGAAAAAACCCTTGTTAACAAATATTTATTTCCTCCGCTGGTTTTCTTCTAATTATCGAAAGCGAAGAATGGCAACTTCCTTAAATTGACTTTTCTAAATAAAGTCTTTGTTTTAAATAGAACATTTTGTACACTTGACATATATTTTAAAATTATCTACAGGCGTCTTTAGTTATAATTGTAAGCCTAGGTATTATTAAAAGATGAATTATTTAATAATGAATGAAGAGAATATTATAATATGTAATATTTAATCTCAAAATATTTCAACAATTATTATGGAAATAAATCTTGATTAAAAATAAAACATATGCTAAAATGATACACGTGCATAAAATTTGTCATTTAAAATGAAAAATGTATGAATATGTATTTATATGAATTTCGAGTGATAGACAAAGCTCGATTTACTTGTGTAATCATTTTTAAAAGCCTCAACATACTCTATTTTAAAACTAAAGCATTTTTACTTGAAGTTACAGTTTTTATAGTTTTACAGTTTTTTCCGTGGAAAATGTAAATGTCTTATAAAATATACTTATCTCACTGTTAAAACATAAAAAGTGAACTCTTATTTAAGCAGAGTGAATTTTAGTACACATTAATAATAATATCATGCTTAAAACTTCTTTTACCGGATGAATAAAATGAAAGAACAGTTTTACTCATTTTATTTCTCAGCTTATTGTTTTTTAAATGAGAAAAAAAATAACCAGAATAGAGAACAAAAGGATGAAAGAAGCATTCTGCAGTTCTTGGAGAATGAAATATGAAACTTCCAAATATTAAAATAAGTTAAAAGCAAGGAACAAAAGTGAGAAAGGAAGGAGGTCACTTGAAATTATAAATCATTCTTTTCTCTTTTCATTTAATAGTGAATTATAATGTCATTTCCATGACAAGTGCCTTGTTTGACTTCCCCTAACTCTCAGCAGGGCAGTTCACACTTTTCCATTTCAACCCAAAAATACTACCTGTTAAGCTTCTTAAAAACCAAGAGACAAGCTTGCATGAAAGAAATAGCACGTATTGCGCATGAATCAAGTGCAACCTGAGACACGCCCATTGAATCTAGTTTCAAAAAGAAGAACGACTCTCTTACTATGAGCTTCCTTTTCCAAGAGCATTAGTTATACTTTTATAAGTTTCACGTAACACTCAAAAGCCCGCTCATTTTCAGTTCATGAATCATAAAAATTTCAAATCTAGGTATAGGGAGAGAACCCTTTGCTATTTTCCCTTTTTTGAGGGAGAAAAATATCAAATATTCCTTTTGTTAAAACATGGCATCTGAAATTCAAGCAGTTGAAATTCCCGTATACTTCTACCAGAATATACTAGAAAGCAAAATACAATTTATTCATCAAATATTTAGTAAAATGTTTCTTTTACTCTATGTGTATTTTTTCTCAGTTTTGGTTTAAAAAAATTGTAGGGGAATACATACATTGAACGCTTTTTTGCACAGTATTTTGTAGAAAAGAAACGTTTCTCTATTTATGGAATGGATAAAGAAATACAAAATTTTATACATTTCCTTCAACTAATTCTGCTCGAAAAAATAAACATCCTTATTACAATTTGAGTCATTTATAATATTTTAATAGTCATATCAGGAAAAAAAGCCTTTTTAAAATTAGTCTTTTTTGACGAAGAAACGATCTTTCTCTATAAGAAAACAAGTAATGTGTTCTAGAAGAATTATATTTCATTTATGGTTCTATTATTTTTTATTAAGTATAAATTTCCAAACTGTCCTTTAAGAAAAAAGACAAGTATTAAAATTATTTGAACCGAAAATTTATTTAAGAATTTTTTGTCAAATTTATGTTTATTTTACCACAAATTTCAAATAATTTTTTGAAACTATAATTATAATTGTTGCGGAATTACAAATTACATAGTGTCTTCAATAGTTGAGTGCAATAGAAAAAGAGTATAAAAAATTGATTGTAAGATAATATATTTTATTTTATGATTTTAATTACTCAGGAATTATTTTATACATCAAGAGTTATAAATTGGTGTTTGTGATGGACAAAACAAAGAAAACATTTGTAACACGCGGTAAGAAACGTATATTTGTTGCACACATTAAAAATAAATAATAAATATATATACTATAATAATAACAAGTAAACAGTAAATAAATTAGAAGAATCATTAATAAGAAATAAACAAAATTAGGCTATTGTTCTACTGTCAAATTTAGTTGTTGAAATCATCGTTATGAAATGAAGAATGAATATGTTAAAAGAATCATTTATCTAGTTTTATGCTGAATAAGGTTTTATCAGCTATATACTTAGCTACTATGGCTGTGCTCAAATTAAAAAGATTGTGAGAAATTTTAAGTTTTTCTTCAAAATATTTCGATTAAAAAGTATTGCAGTTTTAGAAATTACAACATTATAAAATTAAAATAATCATTATAACATATTATTGGATATATCTTTAAAAATTTCAATTAAAAATATTTAGACATAAATCTAATGGCATGATGTAGGAAATTCTCTGTAGATAAACATTAACTCTAAACTTTAGATATTTAAAAATCATAGCAATTATTAACTGAATTTATACTTGAAATGTTTCAATTAGCGATGAATTTCTTTTTTAAAATTTCTTTTGGTGTGTTTAAGAAAAGCTTTTGTGAATTAAATGTTTTAAACTTAAATTTTTTTAAAGAAATTTAAGAATCCTACTGAATAATAGAAGAAGTAATTTAATGAATCCAAATACATAAATTTTTTTGTGCAGAATGGAAAATTTTATTACATTAATCTTTGATAGTTTTGATATAAATATCCAGTTATTATAACTATTTAATTATTATTATCACAAAATATATTTTCTTATGTTTCAGTGAAACTTACATTTGAAAAGTCAACATAAAAAACTAATAAATATTTTGTCTAATTTATTGATATTGTATATTTTTAATTTATTTACAATATCGACAAAATTTAATTTATAATTAAATAATATCCTAATTAAAATATCTTTCATTATTTTGAATTCATTGTTTTTTATTAAAATATTTAAATTCTTTAAATACAAATTTTGCATATTTTACTTTAAATTACATTAGAGTTTATAAAATTTCAATATTTTTAATGAATCTCCCTGGTAGCAAACTTTTGAAATTTAAAGAATCTATTTTTAATTTAAGTTCTATAGAAATATGGTTAATTTAAAATAACACTGTATTTACTGATTATCATTTAGACAGTAATTACAAATTTAGTATGTGCTTTACATAATGATTAGTTTTTAAAAATTTTAACTTATAATTTTTTAAACGATGCATTAGTAAATAATTCAATTTACTTTAAAATTTTAGAAGTTTCCAAAAATGTTCTTTTATATTAAATATAGAGAGAAAATATTTCTTTAAAATTATACTTTAAATTTAATTAAAGTAATTAACTTTTAAATACTTAATGTAATTCCTCCGACATTTATAAATGGAAATGTAAATAATATACAAAATGTACTGACACCTTCTCTCCCACAGGAATACTTCATACGTATACTTACTCACTACATTCAGATTATAAAATTAGTTATTTAAATTTATAACCAATGAATATGTTTCTGAAATTATCCACTTTAATATTAACATTATAAAATATTTTATCACTATAAAACTACAGAATTATTACGAAACATTTTGAAAACAGTTTTTAATGATATCAGTTAAATATCAAGTAATGTATAAATAAAATACAGATTTCGAGTAAAATACATTAAATGGGTTACTTAATAGTTCATAGATGTTGATAAAAATTATGGTAAAATGCATTTTATGGGACACTATATGATTAACAAGAAATATATTTTTAAGGATTCTAAGTTGCAAAAAAAATAATTTCTTGTATAAAAAGTTTTCTAGTCGTACAACAATTTGTTAATTTTTATCATTTAAGTGTGACAAAAAATAATATGTATATTTTCTTAACTATAAATACCTTTTTCTTATAAAAGTAGTTTTTATTTCATTTTAATATATTTGTGATAAAGTAAAAAAAAAGGAAGAACACAAATAAATAAGTTGCTTCATTTATTTTATTATTATATTTGTACATTAATGAAAGCAATAGTTTCAATATTTGAAATATTAGTTTTTGCAGCTACAATCACTTTGAATTATTTTGCGGATTTAAATATATAGTTAGAAAAAATAACTTAAGCTTTTAATTTTTAAGCATGAAAAAATTAGCCATCTAAATTCAAAACAAAATTTACTTAAGGAAATAAAAGTCAAAATTTCAGGCTTCAAATTAGATGAATCACTTTAAAATTATTTGAAAATTTATAAGACAGTTAAATCAATTGGATATTTTATTTTCTATTTAAAACTGAAATGTTATATCTGGAATGAAGGAGTATTCGCTTAAGGACTTTCAAGCATTTTAAAAGAATCATTTACTATTTTTCATTGAAGAAATTTTTCCCTTATTGTTAGATTTCAATTTTTTATTTATCAAACTAATTTTAACACTTTATTTTTTAATAAAGTATTAATATTATCTTAATTCCGCATTATGGCAAAACATTTTAAAATATTTTTATTCAATTTATAAATTAGACAACAAAAGTCTCATACTCATCAATTTTAAAAAAAATTTTGTTTCATTATTTTTTTTTAAATTACTCTTCAAATTAATTTAACTTATTAATTTAATCATTTTTTCTGTAGATGAAAATATTTTTCCCATAAATTAAATTCAACTTTATCCACTTATGAATACATAAATAAATTTTTAATGCAAAATATTATTTGGAGAAAATAATACCTAATTACCAGATGACTATTGTAGCCAAAGTTTTTAAAGAACATTGATAATTTACATTTTTCAAACAAAAGGGATTTACATTTCTAATGGTATATTCTTGGTATTATTAACCACACTCATACCCACAAGATTAACGGTTAAGCATATAAAATTTAAAATAGAGATACATAAACATAAAAATGTGATTATATTGGTGAAATTTATTTTCCTTATTTGTCATTCTTTTAAAAATGTCTACATCCATGAATTAAAAGACAGTTCATGGATATTAAAGATCTTCTTTAAATTAATCAAATAATAGACGTTAGTTATATTTCTCAATATATCAATACCATTGAAAATTTATTTAGTTAATTTTTAACATATTTTCCTACATAGATTATATTTTTTTTATTACAGAATGTGAATAATTCTTATTTCACACATAGGGAATATCACACGTAGGGAATATTTTGAAAGTGAATTCTCTCTCTTAAATACTAATTACATTTTTCATTTAGTTTCAGATATGTAAGAATATCATAAAATAAATTATGGCAAAAACTATAATTTGCAATGACATGAATTGTTTTTAAAGAATAACTCCATATATATTTTTATAATAAAGGCTTTATAAAAATTACTCAACTAAAGCTGCAGAGAAATCTCGATTTCCGCACTGATTATCGTCTTTATAATATCGCCCTTTTATCAATGGAAACAATTATTATTTTTTAACTTTGTTTTATTAGCTGTTTGAAAATATAAAAGTTGATCTTATTTATATAAAAACTTTTATTGGAATACCGAACATATTTTAAATTATATTTCATTTTAACTGCTTTTCTGAATATTTTAAATATTACCAACAATATTTTGTAAGAAAATGAAATGAATAACAAAATTTTACAGGCAGATATTTTTCCAGTATACTAATCTTAATCTTGCAATAAAACGTATCGAGAGTATTCGAGAATAAATTTAAATTTTAATTTTAAAAATAATAGAAAAGCAGTTAAATAACTTCATAAAAGAATAATGTTCTTTTATGAAATTATTTATCTACTTTATGACATCCACATTTTACAATACGTAATTTTTTGCTACCTAATAATCATTTTATTATTAAATTTTAATTATTAAGCATTATATTATTAAAGTGTGCTATAAAAAGATTAACATTTCAAAACTAATTTAACAATAAAATAACATTCCTATACGTTATTCTTTAAATCAAAAAGAAATAGAAAATTTTGAAGATAGATTGTTTTGTATTTCATCGTAATATTTTTAATAAGTCTCCTTTTAAAATATTACGATTAATATTTTATGAAATAGTGGCACTGGCATAAAATAATACATTTTTTATAACGAAATTATTTGATTAAAACTACATTATACAGTTTATGGAATCTAATAAAATCATTAAACATTATGTAAATGAATAAGTAAAACGCAATAGAAAAAATAATTGAAAAGATTTTCTTTGTTTGAATTGAAAAAAAAGCAAAACATTTTATATAAATTTGGAGCATTTCTACCACTAATCTTAAATTATGTGAATCTTATAATATAGGAAATTAAAGAAAATAAGGAAATTTAAAGACATGGTGTGTAAAAGATTTGACTGAATTGAGAAACATTTAATTTTTAGCATTATTTATGAAAAATCACTTTCAGATTTTCATTCTTATTAATTTTTTATAAAAATGTTTTAAAAAAATAATGTAAGTGATGTACATAATTATAGAGGAAAAATTAAAAATTAATCTTCTAAAAAGATGTATTAAATAATAATGTTCAAATTTATTTAATTGCTTTGATACACTTAATAAACATTTCATATTATTATGTTTAAATTTAAAGAGATTTATATTAAATTAAATCATGCTTTAAAATTAAGATAGTTATTAACTACTTTTATAAGCAGTTAATAACTATCTTAATTTGAAAAGTAAATATTTTCTGGGATTTGTAATAAATGGTTAGTTGACAAAATATTCCAGAAATAACGAATTGATTTCACATAAGGATTTCTGTAAATTTCTCCATTAAATTTAAGATATAATAGTTTTTAATTAAGAATAATATTTGGAGTTATATTAAAAATTTAATATACGTGCGTGCATGTTTTAAAAGAAAACAAAATGAAGCTGTTTTATTAATAAAATTTAATTAATAAATATCATGCTAAATGCATAATGTGGTAAAATGATTAAAGTAACATAAAAAAATAATCTAAGTTCTTATTTTCTAATCTTAGTTATCAATGTCTAATGTAAAAATAAATTTCTCATAACTAGTTAGATCTAAGTGGCAAATTTGGAAATGATCAAAACTATGCAAATTGCATTTAATTTTCATTAAAATGAAAAATATAATCTATTTCAAAATTTTTAAATGATATTGTTGTAAAATATTTGATGTAAAAGGCTTTAAAACTGGATATCTAAATATTAAAGAAAATTATGATTTTATATATCGGAATTAATCAATCAAAATTTTCTTTACTATATATTACATTATTCACAAGTGTTTTATTTTTTTACACGATGGAAATATAGATAAAATTACTTAAATAATAGAGCCATTATTAAAATCCACATTTAATGTGGAATGTAGCCATGTACAATATCTTACACCAATGACAATTCAGACAGTGGATCACCAAGTTACAAGCGAGAAAAATTGTGTTAAATGTATTTTAAAATAAATGTCCTTTGAAATTGTTGGAAAGTTAATTTTTTTTTCATGCAATTCAACATTCAATGAGAAAAAATACTAAATGAAATAATAACTATAATTGTTTATTAATATTTCATTTTATACAATAATGCGTTTGTTATAATAATGGATATTTTTAAATCGCTTATTTGAAAAGTTGATCAAACTATTTGAAAAATATCTGCTTTTATTTAGGCATATATTCAAAATAAATAATTTTTTATCATAGATTCATATGATATCCAAGGCAATAGCTTAGAATCAATAATTGCATTCAAAATTATAATTGAATCTATATATTATCAAACTTAAAAAACTACAATGTAGTAGTTTTATATGCAATGTAGTTTTTTATGTAGGTTTGTTTAATTTTTAGATATTTGATTAACAATTATAATATTTATTTTTTGCATTGCTCATGAAATAATAACTTTTTTATTGCATAAGTAAAGTCACATTAAGAAAACATTTATTTCAATAAGTTTAAAATATGCTTTTTAAAACAACTATGTGTTACCTAATATAAAATTAGTATATTAATAATAAACATTTCTATTAAATTAGCTTCCTAAAACATACTTGCTCAGAAATATCCAAAGAAAGATTAAGAGGTAAGAAAAAGTAAGCACAAACACTAGCAGATAAACATCTAGAACCTGCACACTAATTACATCAACAGGTCTCGTCACTTAAGAAACAACATAGTAAAAGTAAAAGCTGTATTTTATGCGTCACGAAACAAAGGATATTCTGTCCTTAATGAATGTCTAGAAAAAGAGTTAATTCCTGATAGTTAAAACCAAGTATCTTACTGTTTTTCTCACAAATAAAATAAGAGCTGTAATGTATTTATTAAAAGACAATTTTTACAAATAAATTACTTTCTGATCATAATTGATTACAATTATCTGGTACTATAGTAAATGAGAAATAAAATATTTTTTGTCTTTGAATATATATTAAATTTTACTGTCTAGTGCAGATCATTATAATACAAGGATATGATTTACTAAATTTCAAAAATATATTCTGGGTATTACAATATAATTCTCGTAGATGAAACTTTAATATTTTCTTTGAATTAAAGAAATGGGATAAATAATGTTTTGAAAACAAAAATTGATTTGCTAAGAGTTAAAATCAAGTACATGAAAGATATCTCTTAGAATTAAGAAATTTTATAATCAGTAGGAATAATACACTACAAAATGTTGTGTTTTATATACCTAATATTTCATTATTTTCCAGTTTTCTTTGTTTGGATTATTTCTTCTTTTCTTTTGCATTTTTCTAGTAACTGCTTACTTAGTTAAGCGGTGACATCATTGATCACTGGATACCACTAACAATTTTTTAACTGCACTTTAAAAAACAATTAGATTTTTTATTGCTTAATAATTTATATATAATTTCATCCCTTAACAAAGCTATCACATCGTCAGAACTTGGTGAAAGAAGATTTCAAATGCACTTTCCAAACAATTGTTAAATTTCTAAAGGTCCATTATACTCATACAAATGTAACGTAATTTTTCATTAATTAATTTAATTTAATAATACCTTTCTTGCATAAAACATCTCTTAAAATATAAATAAAGCACTGAAGATTTCCTCTTAAGGTTATATCATCAAACCCCAGTAAAAAAAAAATATATATTTTTTGATTTTAAGTAATTATATATATATATATATATATATATATATACACTTATCTTTCAAATTAACTGTTTTATAAAAAAAGCTTCTTTTTTGGAGAATTTAACTAAAATTTAATGTGAAATACTTGTATTTAAATTTTATTAAATTATTGGATATAGATAGGTGATTATTTATCTTTCTGTTCTTTTCTTCAAATTTTAATGTTGCATTCCTAATATTGATTTTAGGCTTCTAGTAGTTTCAAATCTATTTTAAAATGTAGTTTTCATCAAATTAGTTCTTGTGTACTTGGGGGAAACTATAAAGCAAGAAACCAGACTAGTTATCCGAAAAATAGTAAATAAATAATTTAAAAAGTTTCTTTTAAGAAAAAAAAGACATGAACATAGCACCGAAGATAATATTCGTTAGTTTTAATACCTAGTCATTATTTATATGGCATGAATTTAAAATTTTCAATGTAAAATAATAAAACTCTTTGAAAATCCAAAAAATTGCAATTGATGAATTTTACCCTAAAGGGACATAAAAAGTAAAACCTCTATTTTATTTACAGTGCAAACATTTATTTTTCTTATTCACAAATACAACCAAATTTCATGGGAGAATTTTTTTTTCTATTCACCAACACGCCTTTCAATTAGGCAGGTAAGAAAAAGACCGCCATCATAAGACATAAGGGCGGAATCGCGTGCGCTTTAATCAGCATACTTGGCTAAAAGGCAAACTTTCGTGATATATAGGAATGCCTATTCCCTAAGATTTGACGAAGATAAATTCTAACGAGAGCTCTATTTCTGCACCAGGGATTTGCTCTCACGCTATTTCCTCTACCTGGGCCGAATAGAGTCCCATTAAATAATTCTAAGAAGGTATATTAAAGAGTGTAACATTAGGAATTAATGACTAGATGTTGAGAGCTACTTTCGCTTCTAGATCTCTATTGTATTCTCCATAGTCGAAACTTAATTCGTACACTTCCTTGGTAAGATTGACTTGTCTTGGTCCTTACTCTAACTGGATAATGATGTTTCGCCTCTTTACTATAACTATTTAGCGTATGACAAGTGGAAACTTCTCCTGATACTTCAGAAGAGGAAACTCGAAGAGATGTTTTCCAAACATCGCACTAATCAGCCTGCGTTTCAAATTAGATTTCAAATAACAATGCATTCCAACTTAAATAACACATAAGGCATGAAATCACTTGATTGGATAAAATCTATCAGAGCAAATGTTTCCGTTGAGAGTAACAATATTCAGCTGTAATTGATTTCTGAATGAGAGAAATAATTTAGTTATTAAGTACGATATGTTCGTTGAAATATAATATTCTTAAATTCTCTTTATATAAAGAGATTTATGAACATATAATTTTTAGAGAAGAATATGTATTTAAATAATATTATTTATAAATCAATTTCAAAATACTTAATTTAGGAAGGAAAACAAAAAATTAGTCAATAAAATTATTTTAGAAAACAAGAAAAAGAAATTTTAATATTATGGGATGTTGTTTAGTATTTTTATAGTTTCCTGTTTCAAATAAAAAAAGTGACAATCTAAGTAAACCTATAATTTTATCTAATTGTATGTACCTGTAAATTAATCAATCTGTTTTAATATTTTATCTAATTTATACAATTTTCGTTATGCACTGAAACATCACAAAAATGCTATTACTTAAGCAGTTAGCTGTAATCAATCAATGCTTATTCTCGGTATACTATACATAGTCGGGTATAAAATATCGTGAAAAAAATTATCAGAAATTACGATGTATATCAAAAGCATAAATAATATATTCTAAAAAATACAGCGCATACAATGATGAGTAATGATATAAACTATACTGTCTGTCAGTTGAGAGGAAGGTGATAACCAATGCATTACAAAGCAATTGCAAGTATGGTTAGAGTCCTCAGAGAAGAATTGAGATCAGATGTCTTCTAAAGTATTTCAAAATATGTTCCCCAGGATTTTGTTTTGGAGATAAAGCTGGTCATGCCAAGCACTATATTGTTTGCTACTCAAGATAAGTATCCAAGATGAGAGTAATATGTGGTCATAAATTGTCATCCTATATCAGGAAATCAGCATTTACAATCCCGGCATAAGGGAGCATAAAGAGGCCAAGGATGTCATTTCTTTAAGTTACATTTTTCGCGTGAAACAATATGGAAGTATGTGAATCCTCAAAGGTATACTATACAAAACATAAGCACTTGTTGATCCATATAAATCTCATATAATGATGAAAAGTCAATATGTGATGCATAACAACTTCAATATGTAGTCAATATGTAATGATTCCAACTTCTCCTCAAATCAAAGAATTCCTACTCTTACTTTAGAAGCTAAACCAATACTCAAAGAGAACAGTTATCCATTAATTAGCGGTTCACTGGATATCTTGAAGTATCTACACCAAAAGTTCAACCCTATGCCGTAAATGGAAAGCGACCCAAACGGATGCTCGCCTGGCGTACGGACTTCATTTTGGTACATGCAACGAGAAATGATCTCAGTTTAGACTGAGATTTGGTTCTCTGCATAATGAAAAATACCGGTTATCGTCTCTCGATGTAATGCATTGAAATTCATGAATGAACCTTCTGACAGCCAAATCCATACTTTCAAATTGTTACCAAAGTTTATGAGCTACCAGACTGACAATTAATCATTTATCTTCTTCTGTCTGATTTTTTTCTGTATATCTCTGAATGGCTTCTCCTAGCTGTTCTTTGGAGAAATAATGCTGTAAATCATAGTTAAGAAATGATAAATACCAGATTTCTTATGGCAATCTCACAAAAAAATTTCCAACATTTCTCTCCCTTGTGTATTTTAGGCTCCACACCGATAATATATTCCAATTGTAACATCACAATTTTCATATTAAAGTCTTCTTTTCATCATTTTTTACCTCACGTCATATTTAAATTTTATACAAATTGAAACATTTCTGAATGAGCTTTCGATTCTTTTTTAATGTCCTCATATTTCGGAAGCTAGTGTATGTTATCTAAATAAATAAAATTATGTTTTCTCTGTGAATTTTTGGTTTCACCGAATTTAAATGTTAAATTAAGAACTGTTATTCGAAATATAAGGAAACTCTGACTAACTTAAAACATAAGTTTTATTTCGAAATGTTGATTACAATAGCTGCAAGCGCTTAAATTAACGCTCATTTGAATTTTTTTGTAAATTTGCTTATTCTAATGTGTAATTAATTTAAACAATGTAACACTGATTCGCAGTTCTGCTCCCTCCAAAACAAATGTGTATGTACGATTCTTACTACTATTTAAAAATTGTCATTAACGAAAAGGTGAGAGTAAAGAAGAATTATGTATGACATCCAATTCTCCTTTACTCCACATTTACAGTTTCTATATTCCTTTTATTCCATATTTTTTAAAAACAACATTTGCTATCATTTTCAAATTTTTGAAAAGTAACAACAAACATATTTTCGATTCCGTATCCAATCGGAAATGCATTGGAAAGCAGTTGAGTAGATTACTGACTTCAATATTTAATAACTCTACATTTTAAAAAGTATCTTTAAGCGTTTAGTCTCACATAGAGAAGTTAAAAAATTGATTAAAGTGTGCAATTTCTCCTCTCATTAAAATGAGTTGCTTTTATTTGCTCTATACGAAAAACCTCCTTCCTTATGTAAATCAGAATTTCGAACGAAGCTACATAAAAATAGAAAATATCATTAAAAATAGTAATATCGTTGATTTTCTCAAATCATAATTTTTCCTTTAAAGCTGTGTACACGTTTTTCACTGGAAGACACGACCCGCGAAATCAGGTGAACTTCCCCAGTTAATACTTAGATATATTAGTATAATAATACATATTATGTATTAGAATAAGATTTAATTTTCACGGTTATTTTATGCTCTCATTATTCACATAAAACGCGTACAATTATTCATATTCAAAATTTATTTTCAAGCATTGATTTTCAAAAAATGTGTACTTAAGTAAAAGTATTACTTTCAATACACTTCAACAAATTAAAAATAATAATTTTCATAATTAAGAAATTTTATAAAATAATTAAACAAATTATATATACCACAAATAAAAGCATCATGAAATATTCTGCAAAGAATTATCTGTAATGTTTAAAATAATATAAGTAATAATGTATTTATCGCAAAAATATGAGGTTTTACAATAAAAGGTAAATCTAAAGAGACACGATTTTTATAACATGCAGTAAACAAACAAAACGATAACAAATAATACATGTTTCCAACAGCTAAATTCAATATGCATAAATAAAATTAATTGTTAGCTGATGCAATAAATTTGAACATTGTTTGTAATGAACGAATTTTAAACTATCTGCTTTCTAAAATATTTTAACTAAAAACTCTCAAATTTCTACTATAAAATCTATAAAAGACTTTAATTAAATTTAATATAATATTACAAAATTGAAAGTCAGATTAACAAACGAAGAAAATTGCAAAACTTACAACTTAATCTGATTTACTCCCAAGATACTATCGTTAATACATAAAAATTTTTGAAAGAAGTTATATAGCCTGAAATATTCATATAAATTAAAGCTAGAAAAATTTTTCGTATTTAAGTAAATTCCTTTTATCATAAGTTTAATTGCTTAGATAAATATATTTCTTCAAACAACCAATAGAGTAAATATCACAAGTAATAATTTTATTCTATTGAAAAAAAGGACTTTAACAGGCTAATGATGATAAATAATCATACGAGGGTTAGGACACACATACCAACACATTGCTTATATGTATAAATAAATTTCCTATAACTTTTCTCCTTATTAAATACTGAACCTTAAATTTATATATTCCAAATGATGTACGAATAATTGTTGAAAAGTTTTTTCGCTTCTCCATAAATTTTATTTTCATGAGTATTTTCGCATGCTCTAGCATGTTTATCTAAAACAAAATTTATCAATTTTAATATTTTGAGTTCAAAATGTGGTTTTTCATTAGTTATTGAAAATTAATTTGGATATTGATATATAATAAAG
>JAPDSC010128746.1:784401-796217 GCA_026290005.1 Latrodectus geometricus
GTGTGTGTGTGTGTGTGTGTGTGTGTGTGTGTGTGTGTGTGTAATGCAATTTTAATATAATACAAGTTTAGAAGGAAGTATAAAAAACACGTAAATTATGATAAAACTTTACAATTCATTATATTAGTAATTAATGTTTGTTTTTGTAATATATACTTCTAGCATAAAACATTTCGAGTACATATATATTCAAATGGTTTTATTCAAAAGATTATTTAAATATTATCAGTAGATTAAGTCAACAAAATAAATTAATGAAAGTATTCTTCTACTAGAAACGTATTATGAATTAAAAATATTTATTAAGTATACTTAAAGGGGAAAACGTAACAAAAAAAATACTTATTCAGAAAAATAAATAAACTGTATTGTAGATGTAATGTATTGGATTGCGCTATAATGTTAACTTCGTCATAAACTAAGAAATCAAGCGAGATATGTGGGAAAGAATTTGCAAAACTGAAAATAGTTGTGTTTCTCCATCGGTCAAAATAATCTTCTTGTAAATTGTTTTTCTACAGTGAGGAAAATTTTAGTATTGATAATATCAGAATGACGAAGATCGGGACATTTCAAGTAGACAGTGACTATAACAGGTATGTTTGGATTGGATTAAGAAACACAGGATAACAATTTCACCAAATCTCAGCAGGCAAGCACTATACACGTGCCAATGTACACAGCGTGTGTCAAAGGTAATTGGGAGATAGAAATATCACAAGTTTCAGGGATTGCGATGCTAACAATGTGACGTTAACACACATGGATCTTCGCATTTGCAGGTTTGAATTGGTGATCCCCCACATCACTTCCGTCGGCATCTTGCAGGTACAGAACACTATTGATGATTTTATGTCGAGAAGAATCATTTTTTAATGATTAGCATTTCAAGGGCTACATTCACGGCATTTGTTAAAAAAGTTGTCACTGAGTCAAGTGTACAGTGAATACACGACTTCATTTGTAATGGTGTAGAAATAGAGAATGTTTGCTTTCAGAATGGCATGATGCACTGTTTTTGAAAGATTTCATGTTTTTTTATTAAATAACTTCTTCCATCTATGTGTCTGACTGAGATTTAGTTTTTGTTTCAATCCAGCCGCAACAAGGGGTTGCAACACTTCGCGACAACTCGATATCATAGTTTAGAATACAATCTTTTTAGAACTCACCGGTAATTCCCATTTTTGGCATTATAATAGCATAACAACTTAAAGATAAGTGGACGACGTGTTTCATTCAGTAATACTACTTTCTTTCAAATCATGCCGAGTCTTTTTATCAACAAGATAATACGAAATCGGGCATCGAAAGAATCAATCAATAATATCTGCCAAGTATCTAGACGCTTTCTTGGTCACATGTTTCTTTCTTATCAATTGAAATTAAATTCTCGGTCTTACCTCACAATGAGGTGAATTGATGCAATTGAATAGACATTCAGGAAACAATTTTTAAGCCTCCACACAATATTAAAGCCTGTGTTTAGACGCATTGCTGAATAAGTTGCAATGAATGATTTTCCAAGAAATTACAGAGCATATTGCATGGTCAATATTTATTTATAAGTATGTTATTTCGCTAAAAATATCACTAACTATTTCGTAGCAGTATCTCCGTTTAATCAATTTTCATCACATCAATTTTTGCACATGCATTCTAGGTGTTGCCTTTTCACTGTCACATGGAGTATATAGTTAATTAATCCTCTACACAGAAAAAATCAACTGATAGATTACGCCATTTGAAAATTAGTGTCGGAAACCATAAAACTGTTACGTTCATAAATTTACGGTTAAGCATAAAGTTATGAAAAAATATTTTGATATTAATATTTTGATAGAAATAAGCTAGAATATACACAAAAAAGGAAAATAAATAATTTTTCCTTCCTGCTTTTCTATACCCGAAATCGTTTGGCCATGTCGTCAATCACCTCTGTCAAAGAATATTTATCAGAAATGGAGAATAGCACCGAAAGAATTCTGATTCATCTTACTATTTATTCTCTTTTCAGTGTTCAATAAAGAAGCCAGAGCATTCCTTTATACTTAGTAAACAGCGTAACAGAATTTAGTGGGTGATAGTATAGAGTTTTTCTCGTCCTTAAATTCCTTAAAATCCCAAAACCATTGTGCTCTGTATCAAACATTGCTCACAAAAATAAAATACAATTGCTATAAATTCAGATAATCTTAATAATTTAACTCCAAGAAATAGTTCTGAATTTAGATAAAATTCAAAATAATTATTGGCTTCAAAATTCTATTATTCGCAAAAAATATAAGTTTAACTGACTTTTTATTAAACTTTACTAAATAAATTGCATTTGAGAAAAGGTACTGGCGTTTTCGGTCACAGGATTAAAGAGCGAATGGAAATTATTATATTTTATCTTCCATTTAAAATATTAGAATATCGCTTACTTATAAAAAAAACATAAAAATATAGTTTTTCTTATAAATGCATTAAAAAATATAGCAAAAATATATTAATATCTATCGTAAATTTTTATTTAAAAATGCATTTGTACATGCGATTGGTGGAAAGAGGAAGAACATTTTTATTGGAAGTTACGCATTAAAATATGATATTGAAGATTGCTTCCTTTTATTAAGGAAACTCAAACAAAAATCCTTGTTTACAACAAAGTATATTACAAGCCATAGAAAAATACTACGTTGTTTAAATTCAATTATAAAAACATTTATTGGACGACAACAGCAAGAGTTTTAAAAAAATAAATAACAAATAAATTTCTGTAAAACAGCTACTGTTTCAATGCTCCTCAAAAGGTAAGAAAACACATGGGCCAACAAATGAAGGGATGTTTTAAATCGCTTGCATGCAATTTGCAATGCAGCGAACAGCTTTCAACTTCCTGCATGGTGTCACCACAAGCACAAAGTCCACCATTGGTTATAATATTAACTATCATTTGATAGTAATATAATAATTAAGATGATTAAATATTGAAGTATGCTACTGCAAATCAAAAGCCTCAAAGGATTATATATATATATATATATATATATATATATATATATAGGCTTAGGTTCATTTCTCAACAACTTAAAATCGGTGAAAAATTATATTTCTGTAAAGGGAAGAAAAATGAATGTTACTCATTTATGTAAAATCCTAATAACTAAAATAATTCAAAATAAATAAAAAAGTTATTAAAAATTTGATTCTCTCTTAATTCAATTTACTTTACGTTGTAATGTATTAAATTTTCTTTTTTGATTTAAGGAAAATGAACAATCATTTAATGTGGAACATGGATGATCATCACATGATTAATACATGTGAAACATGATAATCAATCACATAATGCGATAGACCTTGTTGAGTTCTAGCAATATGTACTTCTGTTTTTACAAAATACAGGAATTAAATCAATTTAATTTATTATGTATTATTTTCAGTATGAATTATATGCTCTATAAAATTACTTATTTTTGACTTTTGTTTTAATTGGAATATAATTTTTTAGATTGTCTTTATTTCACAAATTTATCAAATAATAAAAAGTATTAGACCAATGGAAAACTATATATGTATGGGAAATACTTACAAATTCAACTAAAAAATTTAAATATTCTTGTGTCATATAAAACAATTTGTTAACTATCCGAAAAAAAACTTTTAAATTTTTCCTTATTCTAAAAGAAAGAGAAAATTAAATTTGTTCTACAAGAAGCAAAATGGAATCTAACAATATTGTTACGTAAAAAATGCTTTCATTTTTACCTTATGGGTTTAAATTAAAAGAAATGAAAGATATGTTCTAAAATGTTTAACAAAATAAGATGATAGAAGAAAATTTTAATGCAATTTTTGCAATCAAAAAACGATAAATGTATTTCTGTCATAGATTTCATAAGCCAATACACACATTTCTGTATTTGTTGTACATCAGAATTGTATATCGTGAAAACACAAAAGTTTATAAGTAGTACAACGTACTCGCCCTTCCAATCACGCTATTTCCTCTCACTCAAACTGTTTAATAAATTTGTAAAATGAGGAAAAATATCATTTGCTTAGTATTTCCTTTCTAAATTTTGCAAAATGTGATAAAACCAAACATTATACTATGTGTTGCCGTTCTACTATTTTTTCTAGATTCCAGACTGCATATTTGGCACACAAATATTTTTACCTATAATGAATTATAAAAATTAATTGTATTGAAGGCTATATTACAAAATAATTAAACACCTCTCAAAACACAGAAATATGTATTTCAATTTTATTAAAAAAAATTAGATGACTTCCCATGCTTCCAACAATTGAAAGTGCTTAAAAGAAATTTTCTGAGTGGCATTCTTATTCAATAATATTAAAATATTACTTCATTTTCACAAATCAAAATAAAATAATATGCCATTGTAACGATCATACATTTTACTGTTCTTAAAAAAGTAATGAAAACATGAATAAAAGTTCAAATGTAAAAGGATCTTCTCGGTTAAATAAATTTACATCTTAATTACCTCAATACGAGTAATCATATGTATATATACCATTCAAATCTTATATATTACTCCTATAAATTCTATATTACTGATATTCAATATTTCAAATTCTTGAAATCAACCATTTTAGGTCAACCTCTTTATTTGATTTTTTACCTGCGAGAAACATATTATTTCTTAATGATTTCCAATATCTTTACTAAGAGTAATAACTTGTATATGAGGCAGATCAAATAAAGAAGAAAAGCACTAATCGACAATCTGTCATCAGTATAGTTTAGAAAATATAATGCACATTGTTAGAAGGAGTTATACTTTTCGTCTGTGCACACGCAATACCTTAATCAATAGAGGAATATGCGGATCATGAGATAATGTTTCCTACCTAATAAGCCTTGTAACAATAAATACTTAACAAAAATAAAATTATTGAACTCTAATTGTTATCCTCTGAATTAATTATTGTAATATATATTCGATTGTATTATTATTGTTACTCTAATAAAGTGAGGAAACACGTTGTTCAACAAAAAATTTCCTTTTTCATATCACAAAGTTAAAATAAACTACTTCATTAATGAAATGGTTAACATTTTCTCTACTGAGAAATAAATCACAATTAGTAAACATTTACATTACTGTCATCTTTTGCATTGAAATGTAATTTTGAAAACATAAACTTTTTTAACAGTATTAATCAAGTAGCAAAAATTAATTGTGAATTTAAACAAATAATTTGGTTGACTATTTTTTTTTCATTATGTATTATAGACACATTTATTGTAGAAATTAATGAAAAAGAATCTACAAATGTTTTATCTATTATAGTAAATAGCAAACATGTTTTATTTCAGCAATTAAATCAATGTTATCATATCTTTTAATTTCTAAAGAAATGCGAAAATTGTGATATGTCTTCATTACATAGGAGATTATTTAATGTATCACACTTAACTCGGTGTAAATGCATTTTGTAAATAAAAAAGGAATCAATAAAATTCATTTGTACAAAAAATATAATTCTTTAGAACATGAGTAGTTTATTAAACCAATGTATTAAAATATTTGTTTCTAAACAAACATAAGGATTTTAGAAATTCAATTAGCTAGATACAATATTTTCTGAATTTGTAAATCACAACCAATACACATAAGATAAAATTTCACAATTTTTCAATTTACGAAGATTCATAGACGAAGAAGCAAGCTAGAAAAAAATAATATCTAGATACGTTCTGGAAAATGTAAAACTATCTTGATACCAAAAACTATGGCTAAATTTTTTCAGAAAATTATATAAAAGAATATTCGCAGACAAATGTAAATTTCTGGCACCATGTAGCGGAAACAAAGTGAAGACTCCAAATGTAATTTATTCACCATGCAGTGAATAAGAAGAAAAATATAATTATTTGTACAAGAGAACCAGGAAACAGGAATACATTAAGGAAATGTGTTTGTCACAATACTACAAAATGCGAAAGCATTTATTTAAGTCTCAGAAAATTTTAATATCAAAAAATTACCTCAGGCAAATGAAATATCTTTCTCCCACAACATTTAATATTTTCAAAAACTTGTTCTTAGATGAGATGATTAGAGAAATAATTAATTTTCAAGAGTATAAATAACCTTAAATAAAGATATCTTTATTTTTAAACTCATTGATTATTTTTCTGAGGATGAGTTTTTCATTTAATAATACATTAATAATATTTAAAATTTTAAATTTCGTTGATTGTGAATATTCATATTCTTTTCCGATGAAATATAATCTCAAAAGAACAAACTGGAAATTTTGTTTGTTATTAAGATATTTTTATATCATTTTACAATGATATCATTCATTGAAATAAAAATTTAAAAGTATCAAAAGAATTGGATATGAGTTAAGCTGGAGACTCATTATTTTAGAGGAATCATTGTCTCAACATGCTCTATAACTAAAATATAAATGTTTCGAAAAAATTTCACAGTAACTACTATATTTGTTCCTTATAGAGTTTCGTTTGATAAGTAAATCATTACAAATGAATCCTAAAAAATAAAAAAAAAACATTTTTTAGTTGGAATGATAATAATGTTTATTTCAGCAAATTTTAAAGCTAACTTTAACCTGGTGTGATAAAACAGTTCTTCTATGAGTGGAAAAGGACAAGCTTGATTTCGATTTCTGTTGAACAGAGAATGATAGATGTTGTGTTTCTACTTTGAACAGACACATTTGTTGAAGTAGATTTTCTCCCTTGTGTTTTGGGATTGAAGTGTTATATCTATGAACTATTTTATGAGAGCATTGGGCTTACAATACACATAGACCACTACTCCAACATGTTTGATTGAATGTAATTTTTAAAAACTAATATTTTTTCAAAAATGAATTTTTAATTGTAAATAGAGAATAATTTTTAATACTACCACTTTGATAGTTAATTAATAATTAGCCTAAATTTATGGCATCATGCTTGCTCTACACAAAATGTTATGTTTAAAATATATTTATAACTAGAAAAAAATACATTAAATATGTGTATTCATTAATGCAAGACCCTTTATAATATACTACCGAGCACTGTTTTGTTGGAAAAGTGGTTTTATGATTCACCGAAAATTTACCTCAGTAGCCTTTCAGACTAAAGAATGCAAAATCAGCAAATCTTCATTTGTATGTCCTTAGAAACATTAAAGCGTCTGTTTCTTGGAAATAACAACAATAAAATTTAAATGACATAGGTAAAGTTTACGTAATTGCTCTTGTGATTGTTCTATATTTTATAAACTTTCCATTTCTGTTTGACTAAACTAATATTTTTGCACTTTATCAACAGTACGTATTTCTGGTTCTCCAATAGAACATGTCATCTATAACTACACTGTTCAAGTACCAATTTTCTGCAGATTAGACAAGGGAGTCTTATTTTTGATTCCTCAAATAAAATTGTTTGCAACCCTGAAGTTTGCTTTGAAGCTGGAAAGTTGATGATAATGCAGCCAGTTAATCTTGAAAGTATTTTTAACTATAATAGCAAATGAAAAAAATTGGTCGTATAGTTCTAATAATCTGTCTGTCAATTGGATTTCTTAAACATGCTTTGGGGACATTGTTCTAGTTTGTTTGGGGCTAAAAGAATTTAACACGGTTGAACATAAAATTATAACAATTGTAAGTATTCCACATGATGCATACAAATTCCAAAAAGAACTGACGCAAGCGTTTTTATGAAAATAAGGGAACCAATCAGTGATGCGATGCGGTAGACAGCTTCTATATAAGACAACAAAAGTCTAGCAAAGCTGTTAAAACTTTTATTTTATGTTTAGTAGCAGGTTATCAAGATTTAAGTGACTTAGAAATTGGCGTTATAGCTGATGAAGATATAGAACATAACATCTCCGAGGTAGCGAGAAAATTTGGATTCACTAGTGTGTCATAAATATCGACAATTCGGTAAAACTTGTAACCTTAAACAGTGTTTGGTTGAATAAAACTTGAAAAAGCGGATCATCGACAACAAAAAAGGTTTTCAAACGAAAAAGATGCGCAAAATTACCTGAAATTGCTGTGAATTTCAGCGTTGGGGCAGCAACCAATGTCAACATGTGAATTGTTCACGATTTTATCGTTGATATGGTCTTTTATAGTAGGCGACCCACTTGTATGTTATTGTTCACTATTTCACATAAAACTTTTCTCCTAGTTTTAAACCCCCCTAACACCACCATTGGACTGCAGATGTTAGGAAACACATTGCCTGGAATAATAAGTCTTGTTTCTAATTGTATCGGGCTGTTGTGCATATAAAATATAGGGGAAACTGCGGGAAATTATGCATTCTAGATATCAACAAGATACTGTTCAAGCTAGAAGAAGCTCTATGATAATATGGGACATGTAATGTAGGCATGATACGAGACCCCTGATATTATTAAAGATAAATCTGAATGGTAATGAATACGTAAGCATCTTATTTGATCACTTACACCCATGTACATTGTACATTCCAACGGACTTGAACAATACAATGTTCTACGTGCCATTAAATCGTCAGACATCATCATCACTTCTGACGTACTGTCGGATAATTCATCTGATTTAAAATACTTTCATGGGTGACCTAAATCCTCGAATGAACATAATCCTACAAATAAGGAATGTCTTGCAACGTGCGGCTCAGAAATGTTCTCCAACACTACGCACTCCAATGGTTTTGTGAATTACCCTACAGAGGATTCATGGTATAAATTACTTCTGATATAACTTATGGATAACTTTGGATACATAGACATATGTTAATTTTGAAGCTATGGTTTCTTTCATCTAATTAAAAATATACTAAAACAGATTATAAGATTCTTACTTGAATTCAAAGATGTATATTCTTTCCATTCTTACATCTGCAGTTTTTTATATATTTATGTAAAATAAAGCAAAACAATTCATCGAAATGTTTTGGGATTCTAAAAGATTTAACAATTTTACTCTGAGAATTGCCAATAAAAATAAAATATTTAGGTGTCAAATTTTGTAATCAAAATATAAAATTAGATTCCTGAATCACAATATTGTTAAGCTTCAAGAAATATGTTGCATTACACAAGCGATATTTTCATTTAGAAATTGTCAACGAGTTTAAATTAATATAAATTTGTTCAATATGAGCATCAAATTTATCATAAACGTAAGCAACATAAACGTTTTTCACCAAAAAATACAAAAATCTTTAATATAGTTATGTAGTAAAAACATGATTATAAAACTGAAAATTTTAAAAAATTGATAAATTTGATTTTTTTATGAGCTGATGTTCAACAACTACAATTTGGAATGGTTAGTATAGTTTGTCATCCATTGGTCATTTTTTGCCCCCGAGATACAATCGTTGATCATAGTAGGTATACAAACATCTATGACCGAAGTGAAAATAGAACCCAAGAACTGTTGAACAGATACAATATGGAAAGTTATTCAAGTGCCAAAGCTTAATTTATATCAAGAATTTATTATAAATATGAAAGAAAACTAGTCTGTAAATAAACATTCCAACTAAAACTATTTTATAACAATTTCATTGCAAAAGCATTTGCGTATTATTAAACATATTAGCAAAAACTAAACACTTCAATTTATTCCTTTAGATTTATATATTTACTTTACTATATCTTTAAGTTCGGTGTAAAATTTTTTTGAAATATGGTTTGCTCATTCATTATAAAGAGGACAATTTTTTAAGTAAATACTACCTAAATATCAGGTATTTTAAATTAAATAGTTTGTAGAATTTCAATCAAAGACAGTTTGTGTGTATAGAGAATAACATTAAATTAAATTTTTATTCCAAGACCATTTTTTTTCAAAGTTATGCTGAGTAATTTGAATATCAGTTAATTGAACTTATTGATACTATTAATATAACTAAAAATCTTTTTTTATACAGGTAATGAATACGTGAATGAAATTAAATGAGGACTGAAACTTTATCCATTAGTCTAATTATAAGCCATTTTTTCTGATACACGCAAAAATCTATTTTTTTTTAAAATATACTTCAATAGTCCAAATTTTACCAAGGAAATAAGCTCTCACAGCTATAAATGGAAAGTGTAAGTCAATTTAAAAACAAATTGTAAATTTATAAAAGGTAGAATATACCATAGAATAGCGCCATTACATTGTTTTTAATTAATTCAAAGATATTCATAAAATATAGAAAAAATATGTGAAATCGTTTTTGTTTCTATTAAGAACATATTTATTTTTTCTGTGAAGAGATTCGGCTAAAATTCAATTAATTAAACATAAATTTTTGATGGAGAAACCAGCTGAATAATGTGATGTTTCGAACAATGATATTGTTTTAAATGGAAGTGAAATTAGAGTATCTCAAATTATGTTCTGAATAATTTTATATATTTTAACATGTGTCTGGTTCAAAGAATAATGAAAATGTACTTACATAATTTATAACTTAATTTTAAAAAACATTTTTGAGATTTTTAAAGAAACCAAAAGATTATTCTTAATAGATATATGCATAATAAGAAATCATCTCTTGAAATGACTTCAGTTCCATTAAATGAAGTGTTTGATGTCAGAATTAAATCTCAAAAGAACATATGTAAATAATGTCTTTTACGGCAATGGCAGCATTGCATAATAATCTAAGTATATTGTTATAAAATATACGCACATTTTAATTAAATAATCAGGATTCTATCAACAAAATTTCATAAATTAAATTAGAATTTATTCAAAGTTAATATTTAATCAAATAATCACTTTTATGACTTTTAATTTAAAAAATGTGGTATATTTATATAAGAAAATTTATATTATAATATATTTAAATTTTCATATAAAATAATCTATTTAAATTATTACAAATAAAGAAGAAGGAAACCAACATAAAAATAGCAGAAAAGAAAGAAGCATTTTAAAATACCATAAAAAATAATTTTTAACGTTATCTTTAAACATTTATACTGTTAATCTTTTTTTCTCAAAGAATTCATTGCAAAATAATAATTAACTTTTATAATCTATAAAGAATGTGCTAAATCCAATAATAGATAATTTACTCACAATTTTATAGCTACATATTCCTATAGGAAGAGAAATTTATTAAAAAAGCTTTAGCCACTAAAATTATTTGGACATTGAAATATATTGGCAATAATTAATATATGACAGATGAAAAAGTGTCGTTTTTTTCAGAGTCTAAATATTGTTACTGATTATTGTTTCTTTAATATATATCCCTTTATATAAAACCATAAAATTGTGATATAAATTCCATATTATTACATTTAAGACATTTTTATCGACAGATTAGGGAAGTTGGATCTAATATCTCAAATTTGCCCTTTGAAAAAACATTTGAAGTATGTCGTAAGATAATTTCAAAAATCATGAGAAAAAATGGATATTACATACACATTCACCTTAAGAAAGCATTAATAACGTTAAATTTTAACTACTGTCATTTGTCAAAATAAATAGCAGTTATAAATTTAAAGCAAAAAGTAAAATAATGTCTTTAAGTTTATGGATGTTTCCTTTTTCCTTTGGTTTATGATCGTAATCAACTTCAAATTAGATAGTAATTTCGATTAATTATAATAAGAAAATTTTGCATAGAGAGCATAGAAGGATATGTATAATAATTTTGCTTTCAAAATGAAAAAGATATAAATTATTTTACTGTGGAATAGAATTGATTTTTAATGGAAGGAAAATTATTTGAAGTAAATAGCTTACAGCTAAAGCAATCAATTATTTTAAGGTAATTATAGTCGTTATTTTATAATAATTATAGAAATTATATATATCATATCATA
>JAPDSC010128746.1:796617-861387 GCA_026290005.1 Latrodectus geometricus
ATATATATATATATTATGACAGTAGAAATAGGATGTGGTAGAACCAATCAAATACTAGACATCGAATAACAAATTTATAACTAGAAAGTAAGAAAATAATTTTATGTTCTAATATCTTCTAACAATCATATTAGAAATGCGAATTTTTATTTTTATAACATTATATTACTTTTGAACACATTACAAAAATAGGGTTCAATTACTATGAGTGATTTTTTAAGTCAAAATAAAAGTGAGATAATATTATTTTACCGTATCCAATTAATTTAAGTACACTATATTCATATGAAATGAACTGATTAAATAAATAAAGTAGTATTTAGATTGTTTCTATACTAAAGAAAAAATTGCTTAAGCAAGTAAATCATTTGTTATTTTTCTGTTAGATAATGTATATTTCAAATAATAAATTTTACTATAAAACGTTCAAATTAACTACCTACTCAAGAAAGTACCGGCTTTATATTAGAATGCCTAAAAGAAGGCAACATGGAAATAACATTAAAAACAAGATTTAATAAAAATAAATTTTGGCAGTTAAAGTACATTTTTCCCTTTTTTTGAGCATACAGTTATGATGCAACATGTAAGTAATTAATTTGAAATATTAATCAATACCCGAAAGCATTTGTACATATGTCTATACAATCACAAACTTCTTGAGAAGCCTTTCAAATGCTTGAATTTAATGTATCTGTTCCAATTCACACACATAATATCAAGCTTTCTACATTTCTCCACCTTTAAATCTCGAAATATCAATACAACGTTGCATTCATAGTTGTGTATTGAAATCTTATAAGTCTTATTAGTACTTACCCGAGGTACTATAAATGTTAAAATATGCTTCAAAAAATACAAAAAAAATAATTTTTCTGTATTTTGAACAGCTGAAACTGGGACTACAATAAAAACTATCTTTCTATCGTATTTCTCATTTTTTCTACTAAAGGAAAACCATTAGACAATCATTACTTTACTTATATAAGTACAATCAAGACAATTATCTTTAATAAAGATATGTTGCATTTTATGTAATACTATAGATCCAGACAACTGATTACTATTAGAACTATTAATAGAAGCTAATGGTCTAACATTGACAATCTGAAAGAGAATAATAATGAATTTTCGTTTAAGATTATTGAATAAATTGAGTTACTTATGAGTTTCAGAGACTTTTCTTGGATATTTTATCCATCTGACAAGAGATAAAAGCGAAAAATTAACTAATGTACTTAATATTTACACAGTGGTGACGTAAATTTGACAATAATTATTCAATGAATGAAAAATATAAGTTACAAATTAATTAACCCAGAAAAAAACTGTGAAAAATATAAAATGTGTGTCATTATAAAACATTAATACTGTAAAACTCTCAAAACAAAGTGGATTGTATTGATAAAATAACTTTTATCACTTCACGAATATAAAAATATATAAACTTGAAATATAAAATTCTATAAATATATATAGTAAAGAAGAATGATAAATATTTTCCATCAAGATAAAATAGTTTCTCAAACAAATTGCGCACTTTATTTTGTAAGGCATTAATTATAAAATGATAATGTTCATTATTTATAAAGTAATGAAAAACATTTTATTTACATAAATGTTTAAATGGAATGTTGTAAAATTAAATTTTTAACTTGCATATTCTATCAAAGTTAATCTGCAAAAACAGCTTGGAATATAAATAGGAAAATTTTGAATAATAAAAATTAAACTAATAATATATTTGGCACTTTGAGTTTTGATCACATGAAAAAGTAATACAACAAACAAAAAATAAATCTAATCTTCAAACAATTTGACTGGCTACTATTAAAATAAATTGCATTATTTGTTTAAATTACAGAAAAGCAATCGATGTTGATGTTTTTTGAGATTCAATTACTTTACGGGCTTTTATTTTAGTTCTTTTATAAACCTTTTACAGAATAACATTTCAATATCAGCGAATTCTTAAAAAGAAATTATACATGATGTTACATAGATTTTGCTTGTCAATTTCATACTTATTTTAACATTTTAAAATTAAAATAAACAATTTGATAATAATTTCATATTGATTTTTTCTATATCAATAAAAGATGTTCTGAAAATCTTACAAAATATTTACACAAACTCTTCTAATCAAATAATCTAAACAATTAATATTTAAAAATGGGGAATAGATAGACAAATTATTCTTTATGAAATTGCTTTTACGTTATTAGTTGAAGTTCTTCGAGCTAAAAATTTATTAATAGAGCAAATTATGCCTTTTTCTAATTTAATGGAGCTTTTAAGATAAAATAGAACTAATTTGACCTTTTTCAATTTTAAATGCATATTTAAGAGAAATATTCCTTAATAATAGCTAAAAATTTTATTTTTCACTTAAAATTTCTTCCTTATGAAAAAAGATAAGAAAAATCTGTTTTTATTTTTAAAACATATCATTTAATATTAAAAGAAAAAATTTTAATAAAATGTATTTTAAAATTAAATAAATTTTTTGGCCATAAATATTCCAACTGTCAATGAAAAATTTTCAATATTAAAAGGAAAATTTTTAATAAAATGTATGTGAAACTCAAATAAACTTTTGTAATAAATATTACAATTGTAAATTAAAACTTTTCAACTGCTTAACCTTGAAGTTAAAACCATAAGATAAAACAAGTTATAAAAATGTGTTGTATTTATTCATTTGTCGTATATTATTTGGTGATTTACGTATGCATACAATGCTATTAACTATTTAGGATAATATGTTGTAAAAGGTAAGAGAGTTAAATTAAATTCAACTTTCTTTGCAATGAGTTCTGTAACGAAAAATTGCTGCTAAATTTTTATAATGCTCTTAAATTACAGTGATTAAAAAATGTGGCCTTGTTAACCTACAAAGAAAACAAGAGAAACTTTTAATGAACACAGGCTGCACAGAAAATGCTCATGAGTTACCAGAATGTAAGAGGATCTCTTTTAGCTGTTGCAAACGATACTGTAAGCCCCAGTAATAGGTAATTAAAGTTCTGGGGATGAATCCAGTCTACGATTTACTTTTGAAAATATCAATATAAGAATTAATGAAGCAAAATTTAAGTAAAAACCGAAATCTACACTGAAATAACTCTAATTAAATTTGTTTTACTTTATTTCAACATAACTTTTACCTGGTTTGCACTATATTAAATAGTATTAGTACGTATTTATTGAATTTCCAAAGATTTTTAGTTAAATTTACTAATATTTAACAATTTTATACGTATTATATGCATTGATGTAAGTCTAAGAAAGCCATTTATGAAAAAAAGCCCATTTTTATCTTTTATATAGTGAATTATTTCCTTTTTACATTTTACAACTGAATGCTCATGCTCTCATATGCTCAGGATGATAAGAAATTCATTTGTTAAAATAAAGCCTAGCTAACAGTCACGTGATTATTAACGTTTTGTTGGATGGCTTTTAATTCCAAAGTTCATGCTTTCAATTTTTTCCTCGCGCTTCGATATTTGTAGTGATTTAGAATCCCCTTTATGCAGTATCCCTCCATTTCATTTGCAAAAAATGCCTTTTGACCGACAAACTAATGAAGTCAAAATAAAAGAATCATATGTCCAATAAGTTATAACATGTTTTATATAAAATTCTTATGAAACTTTATTAATATTTTAGAGCATTTTTACCATTTTATGTAAAATTTATCAAATAACAGGATGCAATTACATTTTTTTAATGTCCAACGAGTACATGTTGTATAACGAATAGAAATTATTGAACATATTATATATATTATACTAAACACCCCAGGAGGGGACATGGGCCTTAGTGTGAGCAGCATGTGCCTCGATTAGATAGTCAGCCAAATACGAAACCTCCAGTATTCAGTACCCAAGCATGCTTGATACTCCATTTTATCGATCTACTGAAAGGATGAAAGGCTAAGTCTGTCTTTCTCAACGTGAGGATCAAACTCATACCAGTGACTTGGAAGCGCGAAGCGCTTTCACTGCGGCACCAGGTTACATATACATATTTAATTCTATTAGCAAGTACAACGAAAAATCTGAAGCATCTGTTTTAGGTGCTTAGAAGATAAGTGTTCCTAAGTTGTCCAACTTCTCTTCTTCATTCATGTGAATTTGACTTCTATATCAAAATAGTTTTTGATTTATTAATTCCCTGAAAAGAGAATTCAGTATCTATCAATGAGTTAAAGCATAGGAATGGAATTTAGTAACTTAGATGTATTTTTTTTATCAAAATATTGAAACAGGAAGCTCTAATCTTTTATAACGAAAAATGGGAATTTTTATCTACTGAGTTAACTGTATTATTTATGCATTTACAAATTTACTTGATTAATGACATAACTGTTACAATATTTCTTGGTATTAGAATAATATATTAGCAAGCCAAAACCAGAAATTAATCAACATCGAAAGGTCTAACTTTGCATAACCTGTCAGGTTAATTTCTTAGATGTTTTCTACGTTTCCATTTTTGCAACAGATTCTTACTACTTATGGAGAGCACACTTTAAAGTATTTTATTAAACTTCTAAACTCCTAAATATTTTCAAAAGTTAATAAAAAATTTAAAATGGCATTTAAATGGAGAAGTAAATGTGACTTAAAAGCAAGATATTTATTAAACATTAATTGTATCATTATTGTTTCAATTAGATGACTCGCGCGAGTCTTAAAAACTGTGACTATAAGGTCAAAAGTTGTTCTTTAATTAACACACTGTAGATCTCATGTACAAGAAACAAATTACCATAAGCTGAGTCACTATAGAAAGAAATTACCACAGTTCGAGAAAATTATCCAACCCATTTTTTAAATTATCTTTTCTTAGAAGTTTTTGATGTTCTCACATTCCTGATATGATTTTATACCTCTAAGGTTTGATGCATTACACAACCATTATAAAATACAGAGCATATCAGAATTTAACTTATTTAAATGACTAAATGATAAACTTCAAATTACTGAAATGTATATTAATTTTTATTTAAGTCAATGTCACATAAGTTTCGATTCTCAATTTTCCATTTCGACGATATGGATTTATGTTGGACATTTAAAAATTCTTAATTTAATTCTTCTAAGCCGAATAGAATGTATTAATGTTCCTTCACATCATTATTCAATTAAATAAAATGTCTGCTGATGCTCTAAGTACTAAGAATACCATTGAAATTAATTAATATCTTTAAATTAATTTTTTCTCGTTTGTGTGTATAATATCAATGATAGTTTTTTGACTTGGAGCTACTAATTCTTTTCACTTTATTATGCATTATTAAGTGTGCAATATAAGGAAGTTTAGAACAACTGAAATCTTTGTAATATTTTTTCATATCACGAATTAATTTTGTTTATATCGATACAAATGTTTTTTGAACCTTCTATCAGATTATTTGTTCTCTTAAGTTTCTGAATTTCACAAAATAGAAAAAATGACAATTTTTCTAAATTTACTAACACACACAAGCTATTTGATATTTCATTTATTTTTCAACCTTTCCATTTTAACTATCTTTGAGATGACAGTTTTGAGAAAAATTTCAATAGCATTTAAGAAACAAATAAAATTCATAATGCGATGACGAAAGTAATATCTGCAAATATTGTAAAGAGAATATCTATAATTTAAAATAAGAATTAATTATTTCTTAAGGTAAGGAACAATTCGTTGTCAAAAAATTAAAGAATTTCTGTAAGAAATGGCTTTTATGTAAAAAATAGAAAGTTGTAAAAAATAGAAAACTGTCGGGAAAGTTTGCTTTATCTAAATTTCAATAGGAATAATTATTTATTCTGACTTTGATTGCTGAAATAAAGAGTAACTTCAACTTTAGTATAAAGTTACTCTCAACTTAAAGTACCTCTCAACTTTAGTCAAGTAATTAAAATACCTAAAATGATAACAGAATCTAACTATATGATGTTTACCTTAAATTTCAATACTTTAAAAATGAGTACAAGCTTCTCTATTCTGGTAATTATAAAAAAATCTGATTTTAATTGTACAACATATTTATTTGATAATTTTTCTTATAAATTGTTAATTAAAATTCAAAAAAATTTTCCATCATGTATTCAAATGAAGTATTCTAATATCTTAATCCACTACATATAATGTAATATATAATTTTTAAATGTTTTTGCTTATTAACTGAAAATTGTTACATATATATATATATATATATATATATATATATATATGACCCGCCAGTAATTTTTGTTACAGAACTTTAACATTTTTATAAAAATTTCCTTTGAAATGATTTTTTTCATGATTATTATAATTATAACTTTTTAGAAAGGAAAATCATACGTATGTTTTAATTTTCTCACGATAAATTTTTTTTTTAAAAAATTTCCTTCTTAAAAAGAGCTTTTACATTACAAGAGCCGCAATTATCTCGCGAGAAAGTATTTAATAGTAAAAGATACGAAACATATATTTTATGTATAAACATACATACATAAACATAAAATGTATATTATGTATCATAGTAAACTAAGTCGCCTTATATTCATATATTTAGCTGTAGAAAATAAATCAAAAATAAATAAATTTAATATTAAAATAAAATATAATATTGAAATCATTATTAAAATTAAAAGTGTTTTGAGAGCATTTATTTCTTGAAGTTAGTTCTTGTATTCAAAATTTGTTAAATGTTAATACAAAAAGAGGGATATATTTTAAACGACAAAACCATATAGCTTAAGTCTAAAAATTTAATTTTAAAAAATATGTTTATTTCTGGTAATTTTTGATAAAATTTAATTTTTAAAATTTTTAATAAAACAAAAATATATCTTAATAAAAAAAATTATGACTATGCCACAAATTTAATAAACTTCGACATATAAGATATTTTATCTTCAATTACTTGTCGCTTACAAATAAAATTTATAGAATAATATATTTATATGATTTTGAAAAATATGAGTATTAAAATATTTTTAAAAAAGTGTTTGAGAAATAAGAAATAATCATTCAGCAATTATTAAGTCACTTCTTTTAACATATAGGAAAGAATAAAGAAACTTTGGTTTCAAATAAATGCTTCCTTTAGATATAATAAAATTTACATATATTTTCATGCTAAAAATACAATATAGTGAAGCATATGTTTGAAAAACGATGGCTTACATATGAGTTATTTAACTTCGTGCAAAACCCTATTTTTTTCACCGTTTTAAAACCATTTACAGAAAATTTCATTGGTAACGACTAATTTTTAAAAATAATGTATGCACAAAAAAAATTATGAATTATCACGAATAAGTGCAATGATAATTATTTTAAACTAAATAATTATAATTTTTCGGTTTTTTCAACTTTCTCTTCTTAACTTCATTATTTTAACCTCGCGATTTTATTTTGTAAAACTTTCTTACCTTTGAGCAAAGCAGCGAAAAACAGAAAATACAATGTAAAAATCTTCATGTTTCCACTTATTTAAATAATCCGCTAACTTCAAAAAAGTTTTGCTTAATCCATGAGCCCGGACTGTCCGGTTGAGAGAGCCGGCACCGTAAAGTATCTAAGCATTGCCCGGACACGTCTTAATCTCCCGGATCGCACATTCTCGTCTGCCTTACTCCCTAATCCGGAAAACACGCGGGTGGAAAATTGCGCAGGCGCTAAGAACGGCGCTTCTAGGGGAAGATGAATAGTAATTAATGGTTTGTTTTCATAGCCCTCTTGATACATATATTTGATTGAAGGACAAAGAGGGGTAAATGTTTCCTTACGAGATATTAATTTCGACCTTCACGTAGATTTTGGCCTGTTAAAGTACAATTTAATATTTAAACATGAAAAAACTTTATCTGAACTTTTATCTTCAGAACTTGATCCAAACAGGGCTTTTGAAACTTTGAACTGTATAAAAACAACTAAAGGAAAAATACATTATAAGCATTTAATTATTGTAAATAACAAGTAATAAATAAAAAAAAACTATTTACAGTTAAAAAGCGCTTCATTTTAGTATTTTATCATTTTGTTTCCTTAAGGTAAACTGTTTTATGTGTAAAGTAAAAAATTCTGATACTATTTCTGATTAATTCTTCATTAAATGCATGCATATATCCATAACTTGCATTCATTGTATAAGAGTTCCTAAAGTCCAGTTTTTATTGTTAAACAATGTTAACTAACTAAAAAATTGAACAGTCAAAATTTTATTCATTTTATTTAATCTCAATGGGGATTTACAATTTTAGTGCTTAGATATATTAAATTTAGTAATTTTTATATATATTAGAATTAACAAAATAATTACCTCCCATTGAATCTGGTAAAATAGTGCATGATGTTTCTTTTCTTGCAATAAAATGTAGAAGTATAAATGTAATTATGTTGAACATTGTGTAACTCTAAATTTATATATAAGATTTAATAAATGAAATAATATATAATCATTCCATATTCACAATTATTCAAATATATCAAAAGGATCAGATTTTATAAATTTTTCTTATTTTAGACGGCAATTTAAAATAGTGAGTTAAATTATATAAGCACTTACATTTATAATGACATTACCCACTAACATAGAAGCAATTTTGCTAAAAATAATACGTAAAGGTTCATACGTTTTATAAGAGCTTGGCTTGTTATTTACTACAGATCCAATTGCAACGTTATTTGAACACAGATTTTAAATTGAACTTCATTTTAAGTTTGTATTATTTTAAAGGAAATTATAAATGTTAATCATTGAATCCTCAATATAATTACTTTCAATGTATTTAAAAAATACCTTATTTAAATTATTAGTGCTAAAAAGGCTTTATGTTTCCCCAATTGAAAAAGTTTATCAATTTTAAATCACAGATTTCTCTTATTTAAAAAAAAGTGCATATAAGAAAACTCTATTTCATTGGTTTTTATAATAAAGAAAATGTTTATTCCTACGAGAAAATAGTAGTAGGGATTTTTGACAAATGATGTGAAGGATTACCCACTAATCTAAATGCTCCTGAATTATATATTTCTTAAGCAAAAGGATTTATATGAGAGAATATGAGAGACTTTACTTTTGTTTTCAAAACTGAGAGGGAGAGATTATTTTAAATAATCTGATTATGTGTAAGAGTTTGGACCAATCGTTGATTCCGTTCTCTTGTGATTTAATAAAAGCCATTTTCTCTACACATTGTTGACATTTATTGAATTCTTTAGCTAATCTCTTATAACTTCAAAATCATATTGTAAGTTTAACCTTGGATCGTTTATTTGTCGTCTTAAAAAACTTTTACGAGGCATGTGTATTTATACTTCGGGTGGTTCTAATATTACAAGTATTAAGAACTTATTTGAAAAAAGAGACCTTAAATAATATTTTCTTTTTAGTATTTTTTCATAAATAACGGAGGAAAATAAAACCTTATTGCACACCACCTTTTTTAATTTAGTCATGACATGACACAAAATGATGCTTCAAATATGAAATAATAATGAAATTCTCGATGAAGACATAATTTAAATAAATTCTTACATTTCATTATCGCTAAATTCTTTTTTTTTCATAACATATACTTCTTTTTTATTTCTTAGTGACATTAAAGTACTTACATTTATTTGCGGAACATTATTTATTTCACATTTTAAAATATTTTATTTTCCAACTGTATCTACTTCTTATAACCTTCTTAATCTTAAACGTAAAATATATTTACTTAAATACATTACTTTAAAAGTAAGATCTTCTTAATTTATTTTTTTTATTTTTTTTTTTTTACATTTTGATGTAACTCTGTTAAATTTAATTTAAAAAACGGGATATAAGTGGAAAATATTTTTTCATTTCGGTATTGTTGAATATTTTTCATAAATTTCAATCGTAGATACCACAATATCTAGTTGTCATCTAGTAAGAAAGATCAAGTCAAAAAATATTGTTTTACGTTATTTGACTTTTATAGTACTAAAAATGATAAGCACTATAAATTATTTTTTAATTAATTTGTAATTAATTTTTGAATAAATATTTATAAGTTTATTTATAGATGCTCTTTTAACCTATTATATATTTCTCTTTCTCAGAAATTTGATTTCTTATTTATCCTGACAATAAGCAAAATAAAATTGAGCATTGAAATTAATTAATTTTTAGAATTGGATGGAACTTTTAAAAATTAAATTTTAAAAAATTATTCCCTACTTCCGTAGGTTTTTATAAATCCACTTACAATATACATTGATAATAACCAAATATAACTATTTACACCATATTTAAGTGCAACAAAAAACAAGTATTTCATTATGAAAACCATCTCGTTGTGCTTAAACTAGCCTATATTCTGTTAGAAAAGTCATATTTATCATTAAAAAGTTAAATTTATGATGATGATAGTAATTTTTGATTATATTTTTTGCCAGATTCTGAAATAGAATTTAAAAAGCAAAGCAATTGATATAATTTTAGAGTTGATTTATAATACAAGATTCATGAACACTTGAGTCTAAGTTGGAGAATCATTTGGGTTAGCTGTATGAAACATTGAGGGAGAAAAATAAACAAAATATTATATGAAAAAATACAGTAGTATTCAAATAGTAATTCGTATAAAATGAATCATGCATTCGCATGAAATTAGTGAATATGTGATTATGTATGTACTAAGCCTTTAGAGTTCCTTACAAATAAACTAAAAGAGAACATTTTCTTTTCTTTTATAGCCCATTTTTAAAAGATTAACCGATTGTATCTTTGACAGTTTCTGTTCTAATTGTTTCATGTGACTGTACGTTCATCATCATCATCAACTTCAAAACGACAGCCCATTTGTTGAACCTGGCCTTCTTCAGAGGTCCTTCCTATTCCATTCTATTCCCAATAATGGACCAACAATTGCTTATTTTTAGCTTAGCATAATTCTCATCAAGGCTGCCCCTTAATCTTTTCTCAAATCTTCTTCTAGATCTTACATAGAAATGAGTGGCATTAAAGACCTTAAAAGCTGTTCTCTCAGCACTCATTCTCAGTTGACTTGCCCAACTCATTCTACTTGCTTTAATGTATTTAATAATGCCTTTATATATTGTATGGAATTCAATGCCATATCTTTTCCTATAGGCTTCATTTTCAAAAACTGTGCCAAAAATAGTATTTAGAACCTTCCTGACGAAGAGTAATTTTAATAGTAAAAAGTAATTTTTTGTCTCAAAATTAAAACTGATTACAAAAAGTTTAGGGAGGTTTTCCTTTTCTACATTTATTCTGAGCATTAAATTTTCAACTGCATTATTCCATGCTATAAACATTTTGCCAATCTTAGCTATAGATTTTGGTATTACAACATCAGCATACGCAAGAATATATATTGATTTATTAAATATAGTACCCCTCTTATTAATACCAGCTTCTCTTATCATTTTTTCCAATACAAAATTAAAAAGAAGATATGCAAGTGCACCCCCATGATTCCGTCCATTGCAAATCTCAAAAAGTTGAAGATATCTCCTCCTCTTCTCGCATCACAGAATTTTTCGTTAAAATTAAGTTTCACATTCTTAATTAACTTTAATAGAACATTGAAATCATTAAATTTTATATTCAAGTATTAAAATATTTTGAAAATTCATCAATCTTAAGCTTGCTGATCTGTTTTGTCCTTGGATTTTTTTAATTTTAAATAATTAAAATTTTTCGCAATGAACTCATAGTTGCCAAGACAGTGAATAACTGAAATGAAACAACTTAAATTTTAACCGAGAAAGAAAGTACTTGGTAATAAATAATTTTAAAAAAAATTATTAATGATCTAGATAACCTAAATATAAAAATTTTACTAAATTTTAAAAATATAAACAAATTAAAACATAAATCACTGAAATTAAAGAAAGTTAATCATAACTGCCTACATTCGTCAATTATTTGATCATCTCTTTAATATGAATTCTGATTTTAAATATCCCTAAAAAAATTTCAAATGAGGAATTATCAAAGTTTGAAATTTATCCCAATTTCAATCAACTAATTTTAAAGAGTGTCTATCTATACAATCAATTCAATTTATTCTAATCAATGAACTTACAATTTTCACTACTCACTTGATTTACTTTTGTTTTTAACTTCTTTCATTTGAAGTTCAACTTTCTTTTCATTTTGTCAGTTATATTTAAATTTGAATTCTATTTTCATTTCAACTCCAAAATTCCATTTTAAAGAAATTGTGAATTAATATTCAACTTTTTCCCTTAAATTACAATATTAAAGAATTAATATATTTCAAATATTCCTGAAATAAATAAAACTAAAGTTTTGAGACTTAAAACATTCAATTAAAATCTCATTATTTAAATATCTTAATTTCAGTCGCAATATAATTTTAAAATGTAATGGATATTTAATTATATTAACAAGTTGAAATTTTTTGCTATTAATAAAAACTGTAATGAGGAATCAAAACTTTTTTAAATTTAACTTATATTTTTCTCCAGAAAAAGCAGAAGTTATAAAATATCAAAAAAATTTCGTTTTGGCAACATAATAAGTTTTTATGAGAAACAAAAACACATTTTGACCAAGAACAATGGCATCAATTCGATTTTGAGTAATAATATATCCTCGGTAGACTCCTCCACTCTTTTGCAACATATTTCATGAATCACGAACTGCGATTCTTTTAGCCTAGAGGAAAAACAGAACTCCAATAACTCGATTTAGAGGTCTGTGGTCTAGTATTCTGTTAGAGAACTCTTGCATGAAATAAAAACGTTACATTGAACGACCCGAAAATAAAATTTGAAGTTTTGGAAAAGCCTTCATATCAACTGTTGAATCAGAAGCTAAAAATGCAGTAAAGAGATGAAATATTTCATCATTCACAATTTAATATTTGGCAACAATATAATTTGCATTATTCTTCTTGTTTTGTTTTTTGCTGAATGAATGAGTTTTCACTAGCTACATATAAATTGAAATATAATGATATTAGTAACTCAATTATTTTGTTAATTTATGCTTAATTGACTTACACGCAACAGTTACATTTTTAAGGTAGAAATTATAAGGATGGAATCAAATTTATATAACCCTAAAATTAATTAAAGATTTACTTTGTAAATAAGTTAGAGAAAGTTAATTCTTAAGTCTTCAAGTGTAATTAACTATCAGTATAAATAATGTAAATAAACAAACAAGTGAATAAACTCATATGATTAAAATTAAAAGAAATTAATTGAAATTATTTACAATCATGAAGTATTTGAGCAACTCTTTGCAATATCATTGTTGGTTTTTGAAAATCTTGAGAAGTTGTCAGATAAAGCATACTCTTCCACCTTCAGTTAAGAAACAGCAAATTTATATTCCGGTCATCTAATTTATGAGATATTCTACTGGTAGAACCAACTCAATTTGTTGAATTTAGTGTATTCGATTTATGAAATCATTTTAATGCACAAAATACCATTAATGGCTTTTTAAAACTTTGTTGCTTTGCTAAAAAATCATTGCTACTCACACAGTTCCCAAATACTACAGATGAAATTAGTTTAAATGCTTAACAAATATTTAAAACTGAAATCAAAATATTTTTTGGTGATTAACATTTTATTTTCTAATGCATCTCAACATACTCTGCAATCCAGCAATGGGAACATGAGAACAACATATTTATATCACTTAACTATGCAGATTTTAGTGAATAATGACTTTTCTAGTTTGTGTAGTTATGAAAATTTCAACAATGTTTTCACTAACAATAATTCAGGAGTAAAATTATTTCTTTTATGAATTTAGTATCATTCCTTTATAAATTTAGATTTTATGAAAATGATTCTAAGATAAATCAGGTTTTTCAAAACTTTTATTTTAATTTTTCTTATATTCTTCAAATATTAACTAAATACAAAATACTCTATTATACTATTATAACAAAACTTTTGAATGCTATTTAAAAATTAAATTCATTTTTCAATGTATATAATCACATAAATATATATTGAAATTAATTAAATGTGGAAATATTTATCAAAATAAAAATTTATTAGCACTTAAGAAATTTCATGTTTAAGATTATTTTTCATTTTTGAGATAAAAAAAATCATTTGTTCATGTTTTAATGACTCTTACTTTCATAGGATATAGATATCCACTTCTTTTAATCCCATGTATATCTCTGGGAGCAACTTGAATCAAAATCAATTTAATGTCTATAAATTATTAAAATTAGCAATCAGACAATAGCAATGAAGTATAAAAAACATTAAAAAGTATACATAAATTCATCCAAAATATATTTATATTGAAATCAAAAACCTTAAAATAATGAGATATAATCGAACAATATTATTGACATAAACATCAATTACTAATTAGTTTATCATACGTGTAATGATGCATTTTATTGTATGACAAAGTTTTAATACTATGAATTGAAATACCACTTTTTAATTAAATGATACTAATGTAATAATACTTAAATATAATGGTATTTAAAAATATCTTAATTTTGTTAGCATATCTTAATGCCATTATTTTCTTGATTTTAAAATATCTATCAAAATAATTTATGTGCCTAATATAAAAGGTTAGAGTTTTTGTCAAAATGAATGTTAGCTTTAAGACATATTCTCAAGACCAAAACATTTTATATTTCTAAAATAAATGTTCATAGTTTTTGTAAAAAACAACATAAGCTTTTACGTAAATGTTCCTGATTTAAAAATTTTTATCCTTTCTAATACATATACATTAATCAAAAAGTCAACGGATACGTAAATGTGTCTTTCATTAATAATGGAGGTACTCAAACGTGTTATATTAGCTAGAACTCTTAGAAAGATTTTCACACTAATGGATGCAGCTACAATGAAGAAACTCAAAATAAATATTTTATTTGCGTTTCCCTTCATTAAATGTCATTTTGTATGAAAGGACACGAAATTCTAATTGTTCAAACTAAATATTCACAGAAACACTGCATATAGTTGAATTGATCTTAATAATTTTTACAGTTCCATGAACTACATTTGAAAACATTTACTTTTAATGATCTGAATTTGATGGTTTTTTAAAAACTTTTCTTGTGAAATTAATAGATTTTACTTTAAATTTTAGTATCTTTTTATCAAATTCGTACATTAATTTTTTTTTTAGTTACAAAAAAATATTTGATTTAAATTCACTACACTAACACATATAGGCACAGATTATTCTATAACATTAATTTTCAAAATATTTATAGAAACTTTTTTTCGTCTAATTTTTAGAAACACTTTAAAAATGGCAATTATTTAATGAAATTTTAAGAATATATGATGATTTACTAAATTTATTTATATTAAATAATAACAATGATTGTGAAGTTTGAAATGTTCAGACTCAAGAATATTCCAAATTTCAGAATTATTGTTTCACAAAGAATATTGGTGAAAAAATTTAAAATTTGGTGAAAAAAGCCAAGAAATAAGTATACCATTCTCTTAATGCATGTAATAGTGTACATTTCCTATAAAAAGCATATTTTTATACTACAAATATGTTAAAAAAAACTATTTTACTATCACAAAGTTTACACTTATAAATATAAAAACTAGGACTTTAAAATAAGTTTGTCATTTTTTGAAACTTAACATGGTAGTTTGAGGTCATATATTCAAATAATTGAAATTCCGTAATGTATGATACTTTAACAAAAAGACGCTGACCTTACACTATAACTAATTCAATACGTTTCTCGTATTCAACTTGTCTGTTAGAGAAATAATCTTTATCATCAGAAGAACTCTTCACTTGTAAATCTAGTGTACGACACCATAAAAATCTCAAAAATAAAGGAGAAATGAACTCATAGAGGCTGAATGCTTAGGGCTAGTAAATTACTCAACAACTATTCTTATCTGACCAAATTTTAACAATAAGTTTATATAAATATATCCATTGCCCAGGATACTTTCCGGCTAAAAACGCTAAGACGATATCAATATTATAATTCGCCTATAAGCAATATAATTTATAAAGATGGTATGTTTGTGAATAACCTAGCTCAAAATCCTTTATATCATGGCACTCATTCCATGGGATTTTCTATGGAGATTTTCAAGTCATTTTTATGTATGAGTTATATACACCGATTTTAGGGAACAATGAGAGTTCAATTTTAATTATATATATTGTATACATTCATTATTTTAAATCAGATATTATTGTTTGGAATGTCCTTACATATAAACAGGCTATGTTTACCTGCTTACCATATTTAAAACTGAAACTTTTACTCTGCATGAAAAAGATTCGCAGAAGAATCTATATTTCTATCAATATGACAATTTTGGCATTTAAATATAGTCTAGTCATTGTTTATAAATGAGGAAATATATGCAAAATAGTTAATGGTATAAAAATCCAAAACTATACATTAAAGAACAAATATGCAATTGCAAAAATACATATTTAAAAGACTGAAATTATGGATTTCGTTTTTATAATGGTCGTTATAAAATACAACACTATGATAACATCCAATCACTTGTGTTACTTCTCACTGTTAGACTACTTTAAAGTCGTTTTCAAGACCCAACTTTTCTTATTTCGATTTCTCAGATTCTATGCACTTTGCTTTCTGTTCTACAATGAAATGATTTCAGTCATTTTTTTGGTAACCATTGCACAATAATTTTCATTCGTTAATCGATAAAAAATAATATATTTTAGAATATGTACTGTATAAAGTATGTTTTATATACAACGATTTCCTGATAATGAGAAATATATTACACCTAATAAATTAATAACATATCATGAAAATAATTGTATAACTTTTTTCACAAAAAGGTAGATAACGGTATTATAAATAATAACCAAATTTTAAAACTCATCATAACTTTTAATACTAAACATATGTGCAAAATATTGAAAATTTTTATTATTGCTTAAATATTTGTTTAAACAGAATTTAATAACTATGGTATATTATTATATGTAATAAATTATTTCTGGAATTGAATTTTGTAACAAGATATAAATATATATATATATATATAATCAAAGGGCAATAAATATTTATTCAACATATCAATAAAGAAAAAGTATATATACTTTGAATTACTCTTACTTAAGTATGTCATTTGTTTACATACCGATTACACAAAAATACATATTAGCTAAACAAATATAAAAAATTCAGAAAAATAGTTTATTAAAATTTTGCATTAATTTATTTTTTCAAAGAAAACAATTGTGTAAATGCAGAATAATTAAAATATTCATACAACGAGTTATTTTTAAAAATATTAGCAACTATAAATACATAATTTAAATAAATTTTTTAATTAAAATTAATTTTAAAATATCTGAACTTTTAAAGCTTTCATCAGATATATTTCATGATATAAATTAGATAATAATATGTGTATGAATAGAGAGATAAATATTGATATTATTTTATTTTTCTTACATGATATGTGCCCACACTCTTCTTTTTTACTCTTTTTCTTTCTGTCCCAAGTAGATTTGTTCCAACTGTTGTCATTTAAGCAAATCTTTGTATTTTATGAATATATAAATGAATAAGTACTGAATATAATTACTACTGATTTTTCTGTCTCAATAAATATGTGTGTGTGTGTGTATATTCCTATTTTAAAATGAATTCCTTTATTCGTGATATTAAATTACTTTAAAAATAACCTAAAATAAAAGGCATTATTTAATTGCTTTCTACACCTATATGTATACACAAAACTTATAAAATTTATTTCAAAAATATTTTGAAGAACATGTATCATAGTTTTGTTTTATAACTTTTGAAATAAATATAAATTAAATATACGCAGTAATTCGGTATTTTTACAAAAAACTGGTTTAGTAACTTCATAATTATTTATGCTTTAACGCAAATAAAAATTAAATCAGATTATCTAATTTGATGTAATTATAAATCATAAGAAAATATGACAGTATTACTGATCTTAATAACTCATAAACTTTTCATTTCTTTTTGTTCCAAACAAATTTATATTATATATAATTTATTTTGTTTGATAAAAATAAGTATATTTTCCATATGTCTCATTTACTTATTTATAAGATAGTTAAAAACAATTTTATATTTTTTATGCCTTACATATAACTAGATAACATATTAACGAAACTATTCTAGGTAAAATTCTAAAAGAACTCTCTAAAATTCTCAGGCATCAGTGTGAAAAGAAATATAACTGCTTCAAGGCATTCATCTTTTAATATTTTTGTCTGACCAATTAAAAAAATCATTAAAAGATAATCCAAACTGTATATTTAAATATTTCATGCTTATTTGCATATTCCTGAGTATTCATAATACACAACTGGTTCTTTGATGTAAACTACATTATATAGTTGACTACAAAATTGAAAAAGAAGAAATACCTATCATGTACCTATCATATATATATATATATATATATATATATATATATATATATATATATATATATATATATATAAACACTTGTTTGCAAGTGTTTCTTGCTCTTGAACCAGTCAATCGTAGTGACACTCAATCGTGAAAAGAAAAATTACCAACGCTCAAAATAAAGCTCTACTTAAAGAAATCCGAATAAAAAGCAATCCTTGTTAAGAAATTTAAATTCTGCTGCTAATCAGTAAATGGAAGAAGACGAAGGACAATATCTTATTCTTACAAACCGGATATCATCTATTTTTTCATTCAGTCCACCCATCTAAGCAGTAAGTATTCTTTGCCCCGAAGCAAACCCAATAAAACGGTTGACTTGAGCCCCTACTTCACGTTTAGAGTAAAGGTTCTCTCACAAATATTTACGTAAAATGGGGTATAGAATGAAATCTAATAAATGAAGTGAAGCAGAACATTCTTCCAGCTCTAACTGAAACGAAGTTTCGGAGATGCTTTTGATTCAGATTACCATTACCAAGCAGATATTTTATACATGGGTATTATAAAAAAAGATACGGTGCTCGATTTCTTTCACTAACTTTGAGCGAAACAGCTGTATCATATGAAATCTTTCCCACGTCTCTCCTCGATTACCTTACGATTTAAGTTTTCCATTTCAATTTTATTCATTTTAAATTCGTCATAAAAGTAATCTTAATTAAAAATATCCCTCAGCTAAAGTGTGCCTGATATATTTCGTCCTTTATATGATCTTTCATTACTTGATACTCAAAACCATGAATATAAGTAGTCTATAAATTAGAATTCTAATTACGTGAACGCTTGTGGTTGATAAGTATCAAAAATTTAAAGTTGAAAAGTTAAAAACCACTTTTAATTTGCAATGAAATATCAGCTTAAATTCTTTCGCTATTATTCATATAACTTAGAAATATTTAAAAATGTTTTCATTAAAAATTTTTTTCATTATATTTATGAGAGAAAATAATAATTATTATTTATGAGAGAAAATAATAATTTTTCTAGTATTTTTATTGGCAATTGTAATTTTGAGACTATTTATTCTGTATCGATTAATCCATAAACTGGGATAAGTGACTAAATAGATAAGTGAATAAAGTTCTTAGGTAGAGATAATTATAGAGACTCAGAAATTTCAAAAATCTACATAAATTATTTGTAATTGAAATAAATAAAAATAAAGTTTACTTAATGTTAAAAAATTAATTGTATGTTATAAATGATACGAAGAAAAAAACACTTACGAAATTTTTTCATACTGATATCTAAATTCATATATAAGTCATTTGTTTTGACCAAAACAGATTTATTTGTTATTTTTATTTGGATAGGCTGGTTATTCAGAAAAAATTAGACTAAATCAGCAACACAAGTAAACATCTAAATTAGGAATAATTCTGAACTTAAAATCACCATCCATTTAGTAAATCAAGATAACGTTCTTATTTCATTTAGTAAGATAAGGATATTATCGCAATAACATTTATATTAACTTATTATCCTAATTTATTAATACTTTATTCAGTAAAATAAGATAATGTTTTAAATTTAAAATCCTAAAGCATCTGTTTCAGGCATTATCAGGATTTAAGTAAAACTTAACTCAAAATTAAAACTTGTGAAACTTAGAAGGCGCTTTATTAAAAAAACATAAAAAAATCAATCACTAGCTATTTTTAGCCAATCCTTTGATATTTTTCCTTTTCACTCTCTCCTATGCAAATACATTCAAATACTTTTAAGTTATTTAAATGGTATAAAACATTTAAGCACTTCACAAATACACTTTCATTTTTATAAACAAAATAGTCATCAGAAGTGACACTCCATAAATTCATAAGCCTTTGAAATATTTCTCGATAAGCAGCAAGCTATTAAATCATGTTAATATGTAATTCAGTGGGAAAGATTAATGCGTTAATTAGCGTTCACTCCTGAATATTTAATGAAGAAACGCAACTTAGAATAATAAATAAGTTGACATCTATGATGTTATAAGACTTAGAAAAATAAATTCAATAAAAGACTTTTTTAAAGAAAAAAATTTTACCTCTACGGTATTTCAAGCCACTATTTTATCCAGATAAAATCATTATATTAAGAAAAAAAAATTTCATCACTTTTTTTATTTTTACTTTTTTTTTTATATCAATTCTTAAGTCATCCAAGCTTGAAAACATTGGTGACAGCGCTAACGTGATCTTTAAGAATACTTTTTCTACTGAAGGTAGGAAGGGGAAATCTATTAAACCAGAAAGGCCTTAAAAGAGCAGAAAAAAATTTCAGAAAAACTTTTTGTATAAAAATATGCTGCTGAGAAAAGCTTTTCGGTATGCAACAGCTGCTAAAGTTTCTGTTTGTAAATTTTTCCCTGCTTATGGAACTTTAATTTTTGTTTAAGATACTACAGCTTATTAAAAATGTTTTCCATTAATTCCGTTGTTTTATTCCGCAAAACAATTATCTTCTCCTATTTAGTTGTCATGATGGATATTATAATAATACATAACCATAGTTAAATATTTCAGTCAAAATTTTCTTTTCGGTTTCGTTTTTTAAAGCTCTCGCACTGAAATAATAGCGTGCAAAATATTTCTACGTTTACAAATGATGATATTTGCTGATAAATTGTTTTTACATATTTTTTTCATTACATTCTTCCCATTTCTCTGCTTATTAGAAATACATTGTTGTTTTTCCTTCAGAAACACATTATTTAACTCAAACTTTAATTGTTAAAGAAATATAAGCAAACACTACTCAAATCACATTCTTTTTTTATAAACGAAAGTTTATTAATTCTTTATTCAATATTCTTCTCAAATCTTCTTATTTACAGATATTCTATTTGAGACATCACCTTTCTTCTCATTTTTATCTGATTCATTAATATTCGGCAATTTTTATATCTTTTTTTAAAATTTTACTAACCCAATGACGTTTTATAAATTAAATAATATTTAAGAATAACCTAACAAAACTTTATATATTAATCAATAGTTTTAATTGATTTTTAACATTTTGAATTCACTTTATAAATATTTTCAACAAATTTTATATACTATTAAAACTTTTTGAGATTATTTTTACTTTAAATTGAATTTTTAAAATAATAACACCTTGAAAATTAAAAAAAAACAATTCTTTATTAATGCTTATTTTTAACAATCAGTAACTGAAGTTAAATCAATTTTTGTATTATATTTAAGCTTCTTTTTTCTTTTAACTTTAAATGAATTATTTTTAGATTGATACTTTGTTTATTTAATGAGCAATACTTTATTCAATCCACTTATTTTATATTATGAAAAAAATGATGAAATGTTTAGGTTTTTCAAATTATATTGATCACAACTTCTTATAAGTAGTAATTAATCAACTAAAAATAAAATATAAAATGTACTTGCAGAAAAGGCAATTTGAATAATTTTCGTAGTTAAAATTGTTATAGAATGTATATAATAAAATTATATGAGATATTAATCTTCGAGTAATTAAAATTTTTTATACAATAAACAATTATTTCTTCTTAAAATTAATTCCAATCATTGCAATTGTGTAAACATGTATTGAAGAAAAGAATAAACACTCAATAACACAAATTATTGCTCAATATAGGTTTTGCAGTGAAATTTATTGATTAAGTTAATTTAATGTCCTAAAAGTTTCAAAATCTTCTTTAACTCCATTAATGATATATCCTGGATCAAATGGGTTAACAATTGCTAGCTATGTTGATTAAGCAATTATTTTCATCAAAAGTAACTAGCAAGAAATGGAAAATCTGTATCCTTAACTAAAACTTTTAACTTCATTATTGGATGATTTTTTTTTCAAATACTGAGACCTATAAAGTGTTTCAATTCATCCTTTAATTATTTTTGCAAATTAAATATGTTTATAATTTATGTTTGCACATTATAATTTTGTCTACAATAAACAATATGATAAGAAATTAAATCTATTTAATATTTTTGCTAAACATCTTTCCAAAACAATGATGTCTAATCTTAATAATTATTATTTATAAAAATGTTTAATGGATGAAAAATATGAATAAATTTATTTAAATATTTTTTGTTTTATCTAGCATTTCAGTTTATCTTGAGGTATTTTAAGGCAAATCATTTACAAAAAATAATTCTGTGTAATCTTTTTAAGTTATATTTTTGAGTACACTTTCTATTGATGTAGAAATATGTCATGCAAAATTATTACAATAATTTTACTATAAATGTTTAAATTACTCTTTTGTAAAACTACCTAAATTAATTTTATTTTCAATTTACACTAAATCAAAATCAACTGAATCATAATAAACTAATTATATTCATATTTTTCGTCTGTGTTACAGCATATAAAAAATTGTTATCCATTATTCATTATAAAAAAAATCTAAAAAATAGTGTTACACCACCATATATGTGTTCCAAAAATGTTAAAAGTTCAATAAAAGAACATTGTATAATTCTTCATTATCATATTTAATCGTTGAAAGTTCATTTATAAATTTGCAGTATAAATATCGAATCATTTGCCCTTTAAACTTAACTGATTAGGCATTGTAAATATCAATGAGAAGATAGTTATTAATTATTAATAATTTAAACATTCTTGTCGGCAGTTGATAACAGAAAGAGTATTTTGATCATTCAAATTTCCTTTTTTAATAATTCATAAATAAATTTGTTCTAGTACTTTAATATGAATTCATATTTTACAATAGTCTCCTAATTTTATAATGCCAATACTTCAGAAGAGCAATGCGCATTTGATTCTAGTAAAGTTTTAGGGTAATCAATGAAGATTATCAAAATCTTATACAGTTTAGAGAGGATAGTTAGATAGGATAGGATAGGATAGGATTTTAGTAGGGTAGTTTTGATATATTTCTTATTGGAACAAAAAAAAAAACAAATATTAAGTGGAAATAAACTAATTAGCAAATACATTGTATTTAGAAAGTTAACTCAATATGAAGTTATACCTAATAACTATAAATCAAATTTTTACTCTTTTTAGCTAAGAAAAAAGTAAACACTAAATATTATTATTAAATTCTCACATAAAAACTAATTTACAATAAATCTCTTAATATTATCCATTGAATTATTTAATCTTGATATGCAAATGTACAATGATAATTTAATTGATTGATAAACTAGATAAACAAGAATTCTCGTAATCAGAACAAGGAACCAACAGAAGAATAAAAAAGAGTTCAACTAATAAATTTTCAGACTAGGATTTAGTCTCACTGTTGCCAAATGAATGTGACGGCTCTCCTACACTTTCACCATATTTACCTAATCATCATATTTTTTCACTCCATTCAATGTTTAGGTAAAAGTATTAAAATCTTTGTTCAGTAAATTTTTAACGGAAAATATGTGGTTTAGTTTTATGCTATTGCACATTTAAAATTAAGTTGCAGTCCAACATTAACAATAATAGATGAAGAAATTTTTACCTATAAATAAAAATAATTTAAAAAACTCGCATGTATTGAAATGATCATTACAACTTTTCTGTGTTATATCATGAATATTATTATACCATCTACTATAAAAATATATATACAGTTAACTTCAGTATTGCAAAAATTTCAAATATTGCAATAGTACGTAATTTGACAATATCATTAATAATTTATGTTCAGAATTTTATACTATTTGCATTAGAACATAGATATTAACATCTTATCTATATAATGAAGGCAGAATTTATTTATGACTTTTTGGAAATGCACTTCAGTTTATCGACAATGATCTGTCACTCAATATTAACAAACACACCAAAAGAAAATATTCATAATTTCGCTCGAAATTTAAATGACAAAGCGAAGGCATAGATTGGCATCTTTTTCAAAATATTCAAGAAAATACTGTACAAAAACATTTTAGATAGCAACTAGAATTTTTTTTTTTATAATTCTATTAATACGATTTTTTTTAAATTATGCAAATTATTTATTCCATTACATTTCAGTTATAAAATGCTTCAATTATGAATTATTGCAGTAATGAAGTCATTGTTATGACTTCCTTACCCATTTGCACTTACTTAATGCGCAATTAAACTACTGCAATTATTGTAAAACTAATAAATTGAATTTGAATTGCAGAGAATATTTATTGATATTTCTAATGATTATCTAAAACATAATTTTTTAGACAATACTAATATTTTGTGATAAATATCTTGTATAAAAACATTATAAATGATACTTTGACTGTAAAATTTTTTTGAATAGATTAGAGGACAGTTTTATATCTAAATATAGATATGGATATCACTAAATATAAAACTGTATTAGATATTGTAGAAGTAATTCTTTATTTATATAATATTAGTTTTAAGAGAGTATTATATACAGTAACAAAAACTTTTTAATGATTCTTTTTTTACTAAAATAGGTTATAACAATTATTAATATTATCTCAACACTTTATAATTTTTAGTATACATTTAATTAGAATATGGTTATTCGCTCACGCATGAGCTTTAGGTCTAATTAAACTGTTGTGTGGTTCGGGCATAAAGAAAATTTAATCATGAAAGCACTTGATTAAAAAATGTTACGCCGCAACAGCTGCATCACCCCTGCTGCTAACATCTTTATTTTTGGTTTGTTCCTTTTCAACTCGATTATAGCGTCTTGTAAAGTTGGGAAAAGTTCAGAAAAAATCTTCTTACGTCATTTTAATACCTTACTGAAATTTTTTATTGTATGTGTTGGCTTTTGGTCACAGTGATTTTAACGTAATTACTTTTTAAACATAATTGGATTTACCTTCTCGCATAAAAATAGCCTGAGAAGATTTTAACTGGAACAGATGATTTTGGAAACCTCCATCTTTTAGTACATCGCGAAGAATAATAACTCTTTTGCTTGATAATACGGGTTTAATTCACCGATGTTTTTACTTTTTTGTTATATTCATATGGGAGAAAGATGGAATTAATGGAAAGCAGAATCGAACTGAAGAAGATTTTATTACGCACAGCCCTGAAACTAAAACGGTGTTTTCATTTTTTTCCCTTTTCTTGTTTTATTTTTTACATATACAATAGCAAACTCCTAATTATCTGAAAATAGGCTTCAAATAGATCATCATTTGGTATTTTAATATCTTGTAATTAATACACATGTCATTTTTTTCTTTAAAATTACAGTTTTTTAACTTAATTGTTAAATTATTAAGGTATTAAAATACTATATCTGAGATAAAGTAGATGTAAGTTCTTTCAATATTGATTTATAAACTTTTCATTAAAGGCAATTTAAATTACTGTTACATTACAGATATAATACAGTCTTTCAATTACTGAAACATCTATGTGATCATATATTTAATCAATAATTTGATATTTATTGAAATAATGACATAGAAAACTGCAAGTATGAAAACGATATTTCAAGTTGTTTTAAAACAACAAATATTATGTAACTTTATATTGAATATTCAAGCCTTCACCTGTACTGGTATTGTCTTCTTTAATAATTTAAATATCAATCAGAGTATGATTTGAAAATACATTTAGATTTAATGAATAAATTTATCTATTTTTCATTAGAATCTAATCTATCCATTTAAAGAAAATGTCAAGTTTCTTCAATGAATCAAAATATTACAGAAATAATTCAAACATAGATTTTAATTTTTATTTCAAAAAATATATTGTGTTTCAAATAAAAGCTACTATCAGTGTGATCAAAATATCTTATCTCTAGTTTTTCACTTTCATAACTGCTTAATGTTTTTTTATTATTCTGTGAAATATTTATGAAATAACCAATAAGCAAAGTCATTTTTTACTGCTTTAAATTGTTACAGAATCATTATACTATCGTAAAATTAATTTTTAATTTGCATATTTAAATATATAACTTGAAATATTTTGTAATACGAATGACACGGCTATTTTTAAGAATTCTTTGTCTAGAAATAAGATCTAATTTGTTTTAAAAAAGTACTTTTGAATAATGTCACTGTTATCGGCAATAGTGTTTTAAGGTTAGAAACAGCAAATAAATAATTCCATTTAGGATTTTATAATGCTAAGTACAGGAAATTAAGGGTCTCTCCTTACTTGTTACTCTCCAATTTCGGTAATTATAATGAGGCAATTTGGTCCGGTGGAAAACTTAATAACGCTTAATAGAATGACCCAAAATAAAAAAAAATGTGCCATTTCAAAGCCTCCAAAATAATGAAGAAATATTCAATCTAGCGTAGTTTTTTTCTTTTTAGTTAAATTCATTTTCACTGGGTTTAACATTTTTCTCCAATCAAAAAAAAAATCCCAGTTTAAAAATGTAAGACTGAGATTGATTTAAGTTAAAATTACATGTTAAATAATAGTTTGTATGAGTAGATTTAGTTTATACTTTTTCATTTTATAGATTTAAAATAGAATTGAAATGTAAGATTATACAGAGAAAAATTGTGACTGTGATAAGTTTCTGTAAAACCGTGTTTAATTAATTAATTTAACAAAATTTAAAATTTTAATTTTCATTAATTAATATTGTTCCACTAATTAAATCATAACCCTTTTTCAAATTAGTACATACTTTTCAATTTTCTTGCTTTTCAGTAGAGCAAAAATAATTACTGTATAATTATCTAACATTCACATATGATTTTCATAAGTTAAAAATGTTAATTATAGAAAACTCTAAACATTTAAATTTCCATATAAAGCAAACTGTAGTTCATATAAAATAACAAACACATTTGAAAAAATTAAAATTATTTTTGTGTTTCAAAATACGGATGTATTTTGCGAAAATTATTAAAAACTAAATTTCATTTTACAAAGAAGTTTAAAATTTTGATTACTATAATAGATTATATATATATAAAAACGAGCTCTTCAAAAGAAAATCTAATATAATTGAACATTTTTAATATCGAATAAAATAGAAAACCTTTAGTAATTTTACTTTACAAAATTCATAATTTTGATAACATATTGTTAATCAAACTTCTATCAGATGTTTTCTAGGATTACTATTTTAAATCCTTTCATGTAGTTACTATGCATCACTTATTTTTGGAAAAAATACACGAAAGGGAATAATAATTTTTTCTGTAATATTTGAGGTTAGGAATCCGTTCATCGGATCTTTTCAACCAAAATAACTTTTGTAATTTATATTGGTAGGAATATAAAAGCAGGCAGTTATATAATCGAAGAAGAATTAATTCATAACTGGGTGACGAATGTTCATAATTGCAATGCATCAATTAGAATGATGTTAAGGTAGCACATTGCTTCTAATTCATGTAAAATTTAAGTTTAATAATTTTTTCTTAAAAAGAATAAAACTTATCTAAGTTTTAGTTATTTAGCTAAAATTCTCTGAATTTATATCATTTAAAAAGTTTAAAATTTAAAATTTACATTTTCGTTATTTATATTATTTCAGCAAAATAATAAAGAAGGAACAAAAATCTTGTACATCACTCTTAAAATGAATTTACATATTCTGTAAGAGTTATTTAATAAAATTAAATGTTGACCACCATAAAAATACAAATAATTATTTACTTTTTATAGTAAAAAGTTATGACCTAATATGATAAACAATTTATAAACCATTAATAAAAATACAAGATATTTTTTTCTGAAATTTATGAATAATTATTCATAACGAACTATAATAATCATTTAAAAGAGAAATTAGAATGTTATATTCCTGTTTAACATCAATTTCTTATTAATTTATCTATGTTTATAATAAATGAAGCTAAAATAATAAATAAGAGAAAACTGAAATACATAAAACTTTTTATATTGCGGATATAAATTATAATAAAAATTCCCATTTACGCAACAATCAATTCATCACTTAAATAATTCGTTTTATCATCATTGACTTAATGAAATTATAAATATTATATTTAATTAAAACTTTTCAGATATTAAACATTAAATATGAATATTTCAATACAGAGAAAGTAGGTAAAAGACAGTAGGTAAAAAATTTTACCTACTGTCTTCTCCTCTATTATTGTAATTTATTTTTCTTGAATTTTAATTCATTTTGGTAACACAAAAAAGACCACATAATAGCTTTTAACCTCAGAGTTAACCTTCAGATCTCCATTAGCAATCTCCCTCGAGATTCGACAGATAAAAGCAGTTTTAATTTATCTAGATTAGCGATACCTTGACACAAGAAAAATTGGTAGAATTAAGCTGTAAGATTTGCAAACTAAACAATCCTAATTTTAAGGGAACAACATGGTATTTTTTGGAATTAATGGAATCAATAATGATTAGGGTATGTTACTAGTAATTATTCATTGAAATGATGCTTAAATTAATTCTTGAAAAAATCCCAAATGTCATTATTTAAATCAAATATTAAAATTATATATATTTTTTTCTTTTATGTAAATAAAATATGAAAGAAAAAATATATATGTGATAAACATAAATTATTTTTTTTAATTTCCTAATCAGGTTTAATAATTATTTCAATGTTGAAAAATCAAATAATATTTCTAACATTCCAATAATTAATAACGACACATAAACTTACAAAAAATGTCCTTATAGATTTTATAGTAATTATAAAAAAAGATTAAAAAAAGACTTCATTTATTCGTAAAGAAAATTTGGCAGTTTTCATTGCTACCAGTTGCAATTGTGTGTGCTATCCCTAAAATAAAAGTTTCATTTTCTTAAAATTATAGAAAATAAAACCAATAGTCAGCTTAAATTGCTTACTTTCTTTTGTATTTTCTTAAATCTTTGGAAAAGACTTGCTGTTTTTACAAAATACAGCAAGTTAAATTATTTTCATTTTCTTAGAGTACTACTCTTCGTAATTGTTATCCCTGTAATTTGCTCTCAATATTTCCTGTGTTCAAATTACTATGCTATTATTGTTATTACTTTTCACATTAATTTTAAGTGAATAAAAGTTGTACGGCAAGGAAATTTTATTCATAAAAAGATTTATTAATTAGCCGTATTGAAATATTTAAGAATTTGACTTATATGGTAGTTAAAACAAATAATTCTTAAAATCATTAAATATGTTAAATATCTATTATTTATACGAACATGCTATAATAAGGTATTGCATTTTTTAATTATTTTGATATAGTTTTGGGATTTATAAATATTTTTGAGCCTCAAGTAAAATTTAAAGAATATGCTTTTTCGCAGTTAATTTGATGAAGCCCAGAATCAAGTACAAACCAAGAAGATAAACTCTCAGGAATACTTGTTACATTAAGACCTACTGAATTATTTTAATAAGACGTACTTAATGAAGAAACACATTCACCAAAAGCTAATGAAGTTTCCATCATATTCCTTAATAAGACGTGCTTAATGAAGAAACACATTCACCAAAAGCTAATGAAGTTTCCATCATATTCCTATCATATATCGGTTTGAATAGTATTATATTTATAGGAATTATTCAATCATAACTGACCATTAAACTTCTCCCTTCACAAACAAAAATAATAATTCTTTCACCTACAAAAATAAACTTGCAACTCCATTCGCATGCTTATTTTTATTGAGGAAAGATCTTGAGAACGTACTGACCAGGACAGCAGCAGATCATTTTCTGTCACAAGGAAACTATACAAAATACCAGCATTTAAGCAGTGCTTCACGGGGATCAAGTAAAGTTTAGAGCCATGACACTTAACATCATAGAAATGTCATGACTACTTTTCTAAGTACGTTCATTGTGAGCAAGAAACGGTCGATAAGTATAAACAAAACATTCTACATTCCAGATGATGGGCTGATATGACAAATTTGAACGCTGTCGATATGTACGCTGTTAATGTGCATTCACGACAGTGCCACCAAACACTGATGCAACCATCATAGCTCAGTGGATAAAACCAAGTTCCATCTTATCATCCGATCATTTATGAATATTCTCTTCTATAAATGCTCACATTTTTTCAACGAAATGTATTACTGTAATTATGTTATAGATTCACTTTAGCAAGAAGCAGAAATGTAATTTCTCAATAATTCAGATTAATTCTTTTTAGATTTATGAAGTGTTATAAAAACTTTAAATATAAGAAATGTTTTAACTCAAATAAAGATTTCCAATGATATTTATGTGTTACACATTTAGTAAACAATAAATGTTTTACTTCTTATGTAAAATAAAACAAAATATAAAATGAATTTTAATTGCTATTAAATTAAAAAAGATTTAGAATTGAATACAAAACAAATGTAAAAATAAACAGATTTCAAGTGATTCTACTCAATTTTATTTAAAAAAGAAAGAAAACCACCATATACATGAATATTAATGAGTATACGACATAAGAATAGAAATATATACTTCATTTTTATGTACTTTTATAGGAAATTAAATTAAACTCAAACTGAAGAAATTTTCTTTATATATTCTAAGCAACACTTAACAATTATCAACACATATTCTATTAAAATGGTAATTATAATTTTTTAACCATTTATATATAAAAAGAATGTATTATTTAAAATGAAATTGATTAAGACAACGAAATTTTTTCCGAATAAACATACTATAAAATAGTTACGTATAAACACCATGTTTATTCTACATAATAATGTATACAACTAGCTTTTTAATATACCATATAGATAAACACACTACTTAGAAATTCGCCAAAGTGCACATTTTATTGATACAAAATGTTGGCAGCAATGTTGGTAATTTCAGGTATATATTAATTTAATGCCGTATTTATTCGATTCATTTATTTGCTTTAAGCTCTTAGCGAGAGAAACAGAGAACCATTTGCAAATTGTTTCTTTGAATTCATTTTCTATTTGTTAAGTAAATACTACTTCAATGCTTAACAACGGTTGCTAACGAAACGGCAGAAACAGTTAGCCGTAAAAAAGCATCCAATGTACTTTGTACAAGAGAGTCACAAATTTTAAAAAAATATTTCATCCTTATTTGGTAAGCATTATTTATTGAGTTCCAATTTTTATACTTTAATACAGAAGAAAAAAATTACTTTTCGCGAGTGTAAAAAAAATGTAGATTTGTTATACTACAATAAGGTAAATTTCGCATGAGTTTAAACTCAACTTCTACATACTTCAACAAATGATTCTAAAAATTTAAATCAATATTTACTCTTTCATGAAGTTGTTCATACGCTTAGCGCAAGCTATTTTTTTTTTCAAATTTTAAAAAATAAGTTAATTTTTATATTATATTATTATATTTTACTTTTATTAGATATATATTTATTGTATTATAAGACAGATAACAATAAATAATATAAACGTTTCACTTCAGAAGGTTAATTACAAAATTAAATATTAAGAAATCTACATTATATCAAGAGAAATATCAATCTATTTTATCACACTTTTAATTACTTTAAATTTAGCTTAAATATTTTTTATCCATATAGGCTCATATAAAATATAATTATTTGATAAAAATAAAAGTGGTAAATATTTAATGAGCAAAAATTAGTTATACAAGATTAAAGTAATTGCATTTTTAAGAGAATGTATTAACAATTTTCCCACATATATATGTTTTAAAGAAATTATAAATACTTTTTTGTAGTTATATTTTTTATCTTCTTGTTATAATCTTTAGCATGTTAGATACTCTAAACTTTATTTTCCAATTGAAATATTCCTTTGTGACTTTCAGTACAATTCTTAGAATTTAAATGCAAGAAAAACTTTTTCTATTATAAAAAGCTTTTAATTTCCGGAACCTTTTGAAAGTATAATAATTTTAACACATTAACTTAATTTTGAGAATTAAAAACGTAAAATAAAATCTATCAAATGAGTTCTTATGAAATAATAAGAAATTTTTTGATACAATTATTCATTACTTATGGTTTATTTTAAGAAATGTCTTGCAAAAGCAATTTATGGATTTCTAAACTTAGCTCTTTTTTGTTGAATTTTGATAATATATTTATTCAAGTATAATTACTTTATTTCCTAAAATCTTTGTATATGCTTGTTATTATATTTAAGATATTATATTTTATTTTGGAAATTTATTTTTATTCATAGTTAATTTACAAGGTAATGATTATCATATAAGCAAGCATTTGGCAGGACATTTTTGACATTAGAAAAAACATAAACAATTTACCTAATAAAATATTTACACTAGTATAATTTCAGACAAACTACCTCACACTAATATTTTTCAAAATGTATTGCATAAGTGTTTTTAGTAATACAAATTTACACGGAGTTGAAACAGAAACATATAATATGAAATATATAAATGAAATACGAAATATATAATGAAATATATAATATATATAATATGATATATATTCTGATTTAATTATTCCATTTTTAAATATTGAATAAATAAAGTGAAAATAATAAAGGGAAACTTTTGAATCTAATTAAAAAAGTGAGCTTCCTTTTTAAAACAGAAATAATCATAAGAATTTGTTTCTTTAAATATACAGAGTGCATAAAAGTATCGAATGAGCAAATTGCACTCATTTATTAAAAGTTTCTATACCTGTATCTTGAGAAGTCAAACTAAGATGGTTCCTATTTGTAACACTTTTTACAAACACAGATGAGAATATATTAAACAAGAGATTTGCTGTGTCATAACATTAGCCAATCATCTTACTATAATTTTACCAATTTCTTTCCATAATACTGTTATGTACTCTGTTATTTCCCAACTGCTTAGAATAATGCAGACTACATAACTTATTAATGTAAAACAAAAATGCTAATATTCACATTATTTTCTCAATATTTTGAAATCAAGTGCTTATATATTTTAAAATAATTTATCATTTCAAATTTATAAATTAAAAATAATAAAATTATGTTAAAAATTATCAGTACACCCCAATAGCTTTTTATATACTAGAAAGTAATAGATAGCGAGTTAAAGAATTCAACCTTCTTTATAAATTTTTCATTTATGTCCTAAGATATCCTTCTTATCAAATATGATATATAGTAGTAACCAAGTTGTGATAAAGATGTTACCCACAGTATCTGGAAACAGCTATTTACATTGAAATCCATCAAACTGAAGAAGCTTTTAAGTGGTGAATGGTTCGATTAAGGACCGTATTAATAGAAAAGACATACAACTCATTGGTTGATATGGTCTATTTATAGTTTTGCAAAATTATAAAATCCTGTCTCTGATGTTTTACCAGTTTCTTAGCTTCAACTGTCATGAGCTGTGATTACCTGGTTCTGAAATATATTTTCATAACCAGAAGGTACTGAGTTCTCTTCTGACCCAAATGAAGACCCATGGTATTCTCGAAAGGGGGCAGTGCATAAGATAAGCTGTGGTTGCAATATCTTCTAAGTAAGATGCTTCGGAGATAGCGGGTCAAATCTGAAGTCTTCAGTATGGTGCCTGTTTCAAAATTACAAGGACAAACTACTTACGGTATGCCATTTGTTCCACCTCTTGTAGTGCTTAAAAAATAAATATATTCTGGTAGCCAGCCATTATAAAAATTTTTAATTGTAATTATTAATCCAAAATTTAATTCTAGTTTCTCCCGATTCCCATTAACCCATGCATCGATATTCTACATAAGTTTCCATCATTGAATTTTGACACCTTCTATTGTAGAATATTTCACCAAGAAATGAATTTTTTTTAATTATTACGTTAGTTATGAATTTGAGGTGGTTTAAAATTTGAAGTACTTACCTCCAAAACAAATCACTAAATACAGCTACAACCACACATTATTTCCACGAACATTAGAAGCAGCATAAATTAATTGCTTTAATTAAAGTTTTCAACTCATGCATAATTTATTACATAATTTGCGTAAGGACTAGAATAAAGCTACAAAGCAGATTTTAACTTTATATTTATGATCAAAGGATTTTGTTGAAGAAACACTTATTACACCAACATCAAGAAACACTTACTACAAAAATTTTCAAAATTACTTTCCCAAAAATTCAGTTAAAATGAGTATACAATTAACTACATGATTATATTTATAGTTTTATTAATGCGAGAAAAATGAATGTGAAGAAATTTAAAATACCCTTTACAATTTATTCATATCATAGCAAATGGAAAAGTTAAATATTTTTAGAGCAATGTATTTTAAACACAGAATAGAATGAGTAAAACAATGTTTTTATTTTAATTATATTGTATAGTTTTTTACATTGTTAAAGCTTGAATATCACTATTTACATTTAAATATAAAACCTCAGAGGTACGACAGCCCTGATGGGGCAAAGGCCTGTAGTGTCCATATCTATTTCCATGACCCTAGAGGCCCTAGAGGTCGGAGCATATATCCCAGTTAGCCGGTTAGCCTAACGCAAAACCCACAGCTAATATTTCCAAAGCATTCTTGGTACACAGTTTTATTAACCTCTGAAGGGATGAAATGTAATCGATCTTGCTCAGCCCGAGGATCGAACCTTAGACCTTTGTGCTTCCCACTACGCCATCGACACCTAAATGAATGAATAAAATAATATATTATCTTGAAAATTTGAAATTCAACAAAATACGCTTTATTTTTTATGAATTGCAGAAAAATATAGTTTTAAAAGTTAATTCTTCATCTTTAAAACTGTCTTAAATCTAAATATTAAAAAAGATTCCAATGCATTATATACAATTTACAATAGATTCCAGTGCATTATATATAAATATTATCATTTATTACCTTACATTTTGATTAAATTAAGTTAAAGTTCAGAAGATTTTTAATACTCCATCTGTGAATAAAGTTTATTCATAAAGAAAACAATCTCAAGAAGTAGAAAAATTACCTTCTCGAATAATTTCAAATTTTTGTAATATATTCCCATTTTTGACTTATTATTTACATGTAATATTATATGCTCATTGCTAATTTTCTTTGAAAGAAAATAATCTCTCTCTAACCAAAATATATAAAAATTGCATAAAAAAGCATTTAAAAATATAAATACATAAATTTTGAACCGCAAAACAAACGAAATACTCTCAACTAATATCATAATTTATGACTTTTATTTAAGTAAAATTTATTTGGAATAAAAATCATCGTTTAAGTAGTTTATAATAGCACTTATTCTAAAAATAGGTTTTCCTCATTTCTCAACGATGAAAATCAAAGACAAGTTATTTAATGCATGTAAAAGTATGGTTGATATAATGTAAGGATGTTGCATGGAACTCGAGAATTCCATGCAACATTAGTAAAATTAAATTAAATTTCACTTAAACATGTTAGTAAACTAGTAGTTTCTTTGTGTTAGATTTTATAAAATGAATATTCTGAATGCAAAATGATATGTGATCCCATTGTAACTAAGCAGAAATTCATACTTTTTCTTTCTTTTTTTTATAATTGAATTGAATAAATAATAGAAATATTTCTAAGGATATATTTTTCCTGAGAAATGACAAAATATATATAAATCTTGATACAAAATCATCTTTATGCAACCCAAGAAAAAAACAAAAAAAGAAGCATTTTTCCTAAGATTACTTTTTCTTGGATGTTAGAGATTTTTTTCTTTCCTAAAAAATATCACCGGAACAAGCACTTTTTTCCATTTTTATCAGCAATTTTTTTATAGAAATTGCACAGCAAAAATCGTAAAGCATAACTTTTCAAAGTAACTTTCTTAAAGTAAATGGGATAATTGATTTCCTCAACTTTTTTCAATTTAATATCACAACAAAAAATAATTTCCGTAAAGTTGCATGTTGTGAAACCTCTTTAATCTCTTAAAATAATTCAGTTTTATTATTATTTTTTAAATATATATATATATATATATAAATTATTTATTTAAAGATAAAAATTTTAGTTAAAGGTTTGAAAAGCATTTTCTAACCTTTTACTAGTGATTGACTTTATAATTGATTAATATGGAAAAATCTTTAATATATACTGAAATAATATTGTTCTTTAAATTCAACCACACACTCAGATAATATTTGGAAATTCATCTTTCTCTCTCTCACACACACTTTTATTTTCATTCAAATTTAATTTCATAAACACTGAATTCTTATTTTAAAATCTTCAAAACACTTGGTATTGCCATTTTAAAATATATCTTCCAAATATTTCCTCTAATTCAAATTTCAAGTTTTGCATCTGCGGCCATTAATGTATTTGGAAAATCACTCAGAATGTGTAAGTGGCATTTGAATAACCGAAGAGTGTAAGCTCGTGCCATTTGTGTATCGCTAAGTTAATTGACTTGTCAATTAACTTAAATGTGCGAAATTCTTTATCGTGCTTGATGGATGTAGCGCTTTGTTCTAATTAACATTTGCTTGATGTCTAATTAGGAACACAGATAGAAACGATTTGAGTAAGAACATCAGATTAGAAAGCACCCGATCTTCATAATGAGTTCTCTTAAAGTGCCCATAAGTTACAGAAAACACTTTGATGTTATTAGATTTTCAATAATTTGGTTTTTTCACTATTTACACAGTAATCTTTACTATGAATAACAAAATGATAAGCAAAATATTTTTTTGAAAGTATTTTGGTGATTTATTTAAAGTTATTCTACAAGTGTAATGATTTGTCATTCATTTTATGTGTTCTTGAACTGATATGATATAGTTATTCAAACCTGGTTTTTCATCTTTAATTTTTATAAGTAGAGTAATATAAAAATATGAGATAAAAATTTAAATTGCATGGTTAAATGGAAATATAACAAATCTAAGTGTAGCAAAGTAGGATATTATTGTGATAAAATCTGTAAAAAAACAAATTTCTTAGATTTTAAAATGAAACATTTATTATTATAAGATTAATAATTTCTGAATTTTATCTTTTTTTCGAAATTACTACAATACGAAGGCAATATTTTTAACTTGGCAGTTATATTCTAGTTAATAAATGAAACAAAATGAGTAGATTATTTTAAATAATTAAAAAAGCATAAATAGAGAAAATTAGAATTTTGGCAGTTAACTTTGGGAATTAAACTTTATTTTATTCCAAATTATTGTAAAAATAACATCTAAAAAATATAAGTTTAAAGAACTATAAGTCTAAACACCTACGATGCAGTTTTACGTCAAACATTCTCATGTCATTCATCAAAACTTCTGTCAAATTACTAGTCATACGCAGTTAATAAAAGATAAAAATTATTAGACAAAATTTATAGAACTCTATTGTTACTAATTCTCACAAATCTTTTTATTCCAATTTATTATTTTATTTTAAATAACTTAGTCAATTATTCAATGAAAAAATTATTTCCGGATATGAATGAAAATCTCATAATTCATTATAAAATACTCCCTTTTCATGTCATTCAATTTTTGTTTATTTACTATGTGAAAACGAAGTTTGTTCTTAAAACGCTAGATTCAGTATCCACATCTGAATAAAATCAATTTTACGAGAAAATCATAAAAGAATAAATTAAACTGGATTTATATTTTTGAAACATTTATATGAATCTTAATCATTTTATAAAAAATGCTTCTTCAATAATTTGTCAACCCAACAAAATGAATGTGTAACGATTTTAGAAAAATACCTCTTACATATTGAACTTAAAATCAATCACTCCTAAACTCAAAAATACAAATATTTTAGATTATATCTAGATTTTAATCCACGTTTTCATTACAGTGTAGAAGATATACTCTAAGTAGGAAAATAATGAGCAAATAATTTATTAATTTTAAAGATTAAAATATGAAATAAGAAAAATATCATTTTTTTAAAAGAAAATAGAAACGATTTATAATTTACTTGAGAATTAAGAATGAAAATGGTATAGAATCATATAAAATAAGTCATGAAGTAATATTTGTTTCCTTAGCTATTGTTAATAAAATAGGCAAATTTACTGATTTTATTACAAGTTACTGTAAAATAAATGCTTATAATATTAATGAAAGAAACTTACTGATTAATGGTCAGTATGTTTTTTCACACACGTCTCCAAAATTACAGCTGCAACTGATTTTGTTATTAACTTTTTAAATGATCCGAAATAAAAGTAAGAAAGTATTGTAAAACTAGTCAGCCTGTTTTTGTTCATTACTCAGTCATTTTTGATACAATTTATAAATATTAAAATTTTATTTAGATTGTTTTTATTAAACGATTATTTTAAACGGATAAATTATAGGATTTTAAAAGAAAAATATTATAGGTGTCATATTTTCAGTTAGAAACCACTTTTCTTGGATATAATGTATCGTATTGAATCTAATAAACTGCTTATTTAAGACATAATAAGCACTATTTCAACAAAGACAAAACTTATCTAATTCATAGAGTACATTTAACTTTATGATTCTTTAAAAGAAAGTGATAAATTACTTTTTTAAATTTATAACATTAAATATTATATTTTCTTTTTCCTATGAAGAATATTAAAAATTATTTTCTTCCAAAAATTATAGAATACCAGAGATCAGTATACACATAAATAAAATATCACCGAGCTTCTTATCCAATATCACTGTGAAGAATGATTAATCACAAGTTCCAACCTCAAGAGTGAATGTTTATAGAAGGTAGGTATTTAATTTAATTGTAGATCTCGGTCTTACCTTTCGTTTAAAAAGTAACCACAAGGCGAGAAAGCAAACCATGAAAGTTAATTTTTCAATAAAGACTACTCCTATTCCATATATTTTCTATGTTAATTATTATTTCATTCTTGTAAGACTTATGGAACTTAAGACATATTTTTCAAGCATTTTATTATTTACAATGATTTATTACTATAATATAATACATAATTACTCTTCTTCAAGAGAACAATATTCATTTCAAAGACTCAAAATTGTAAAGCATTGTGTAAAATTAATGCTATTGCTTAGTTCACCTTTATTTAAGTTTGCAAATAAAAATCACTCTCATTTCCTATTTTAATACTTCATAAAAGTCTTGTCTTACTTAGTTTATGAACTTTTATACATAATAATTTTTTGATTTTAATTTTATTACTATTATCCAAAGGCAGTTAAAAACTAAGTAATTCAAATTTTAAACTTAAACATTACTCTCTTGAAATTTATATTAGATTTATCATTGTTACTCACACAAAATACTCTATTAAGTTTTAATACTTACCTTGTTTTATTAAAATAATATACTTATTTACAAAAATTAAATTTCTGTGACAATTGTAGTAATTCTCTGACGGTAGGGGATCAATAAAGAGATAATTTCTCTTGAACCACTTTCTCTCTCTCTCACTCTCTATAGTACAGTAAATTTTATTAAAAATATAATACTGACGAAAGAATAATATTTAAAGAATAAAATACTTTATATACAACATTTAAAAGTAATAAAATTATTTTCCTGTGTTGAGTTACATTACATGTATTTAAGCATTTTTAATTTAGATTTGTTTTACAATATAAGAGCAATTTAAAATGTAAGAAAATTTTGCCTAATTTTGACAATTTTTCTTGCAAGCTTTTAATGATACACTTACAAAACTGTGAAAGTTTTATCTAATTTATAAATTAATTTGTAATTTAAGGTTTAATGTAAACTTGTAAAAATGTAATTAAAGTGAAAGTGAAACAGCAATAATAAATTAGGAAAATATATTTTTAAAAATCGAATACATAAAAATATCAACAACATAATTAAATTACTCTGACAGTTATTTTCATAAAAATAATCTCTACTACTCAAATAAGTATAATGAAATGCATAAATGTCTCATAATATATAATTCCTCTTATAATATTTCCTCATAATATACAAGTCCTTATAATTTCATGAAACAATTGTAACATTAACTGTGAAATCATTATTTTTTGAAATACTTATAAATTTGATAATTACAATTCATAAGATATTATGGATAAATTTAAAACGATTGAAATTTCTTTTAATTATAAAAAATAATTAACATAACATAATAAATGAAATATAACGAATTATTTCGTATATTTTTCCTTGTATTTTAGAGCAACGTATTATTTCCTTATAACTAATCAAAATAAATTATATATAAATATTAAATATTCCCATTTATCATTTGTAGATAGTGCCATTAATAACCTGGTTATGAATGAAGAACTCGTAATTGACATTTAAATTTGTCGGTAATCCTAATCAATCTTTCAAACTTTCATCACTGGAATAAATTTTAATTACCTGTCTTTGTATAATATATGTCACTACTGCATTATCCCTAGAAGTTACACAAAATTTTGCCATGCATCAGTAGAGATAAAATATGTGTTTCATTATTGTCCTAATTAATACAGATTTATTTCTAAATTCAAAATCTTATCAAAAATTTATGAAACTTTTTGGGTAAAAAAATATTTTTTAAAAGTTTATAAAAATTGTTTATACAAATTAGCGTAAGAATAGATTCCCCTCTGAAGGAACAATAATTTTTTAGAAAAGAATGAGACGAACACCATGAATTACTCTATTTGCTTTCATTATTATCACTAATTCAAGCTTTCATATTATTGTATAATTTAATTCAGTTTCTGTTTGTTTCATGGAAATTTCTGTAGTTTAAATAAGTTATAAAATTTTAATTTTACCTTAAAAATAATGTTTCTCCAAACTTCTTTTTCATGGACGACTATCGCCATCCACCTGCAGTATTTGCCACAAATTCATGAAAATTAAAGATGAATACATAAATCAATTAAAAGCAGAAAGAATCTAAAGAAAAGAACGTAAAACAATTCAAATATCTCTCTTCTGTTTTCTGTGTATAGAAAATCCTAAATCACAGACCAGATGATATATTTCCTAATAAAAACTTTATTCTTTTGGCTATTTTCATATCAAATAGACAAATCAACATTCTTCTCCTTTGTACTCTGAATTGCTACTTCAATGAAGTGTTTGTATTCATTTGATTTTTTTAGATGGTTATTTTAATTTATCCTTTATTGGTTATTTTAACTTGTACTTTATTGTTATTATTACCCACTTTATTGTTACAACTAATACTTTATTATTATTATCCACTTTAGAAACTTTATTTCATGATTTGTTGGACATTTCAAAAGTTTCTACTGAAATGGAAAAATAACAGAAAACCTGATATAACACGTAGAATTCCAGATACTAAACAATGGAATTCACAAAGAATTAGTATAAACAGATGTAAATTTTAAGGATTCACCATGAACTCATGTGAAGATTCAAAATTTGGTTTTCGCAAAATTTTCACTATTATACAATATTTGCTTCAGTAACGATCATTTGGTATATTCATATTTTAAGTAAAAAAATAAAAACAAATTTATACTAAATTTTTTATTTATAACCACAGTTTTCTGGTGGTATTTAATTGAATTCACAAACTGTAACTAAGAATAACGGAAACAGTACTATAATTTTGAAAGCGTATATTTTAAAATTTAAATTTTTGTAACAAAATGTTTATTCTATCAATAGAATAGTAACTTTATTTGCAAGAAATACATTGTTGATATTTGTTATTTTGAAACTCTGTTGATATTTGTTATTTTCCTCCCATTTTTTATATTATTTTACCAAAACAATCTTTTCCTTTAAAGTGAATAAATAATTTATTCCCAAAACTTTACCTATTTACATATTCTTTTTTAATCTTGGAATAAATTGTGTCTACTGAAAACTTTCATTATTTCTTAAAAAATTCAAAAATGTAATAGTAAATCCACATTTTTACGTACATATAATTTTTTCATTTTTTTCAACATATTTTTATGTAGGAAAACATTCCTGTTAACATAATTCTTAAATAGTTTTAGCAATACAAACATTTTTTTCTGTACGTTTCTCTTGTGGTAAAATATTCTTTTTTTAAACTGATATAAAAGAGAAATTTACAAAATTTCTCTCAAAAGAGTTTCCTTAGAAATACCAACCGTTGACCCTTTTTTTATTACCTTACTTCAACTTTTTTTGAAGAAAGCTCCTTAAAATGCCATTTTAACATCTGCTAAATGTGAATGACAGAAAAATACGACATTTAATTAATTTAAACATTTAATTTATTTAAAGATTTAGAAAAAGCCACATGATTTATTTTTCTTAAATTGAAGACAAAGAATTGTAGTCATAAACAAGCTTTATTTCTCAACTTATTTGTTCCTCATCATTTAGTTAAACATGTTTAAAAATTTTTCCAAGAAGTATTTTTATATATAATGACAATAAGAGAAAACTCAATAATTTCCTCATATGTTTCCTCCTAGCATTTGAATTTTTAATAATTATGTTAATCGAAGTGATTGAAATTCTGAATACATAGTTTATTAAAACATATTATATTTGCTCACGAAGACAACAATAAAATTTAGTATTACCAATAAAACTAATTTCATTTATGATTTCAAATATTAAATTAATTACATTTTATTGATGTCTTTATCATAATATTTATAAGAGTCGTTTAATTTATTTTAGAAATTAATTTATTAATTTACAAAAATTTAAATTTGAATGAAATTTTTTACAACAATAAGTAAAAATCAAGCCTTACCCATATTTTGTGATTATGAAAGCATGCAAATATCATAAAATTTATATAGCCCACACAGTACTGAGTAGATTTAAAATTAATCTGCATAGAATTTTTCAATTTATTTTATATAAAGGGAATTCTTCAATTTAGTAAATATCTTAATATTTGGAGTGAAAAATCTTGCTTTCTATTTTCACATTATCTTCAAATTTTTTAATTGAAAAGTTGCTCAGGGCACAAAACAGTTCATAATTAACAAATTGAGACTGAAGAATGCTTTCCAAGCCTATTTTCTATTTTTTACTGCTATCGATATTTTTAGTAAATGATAATAGCAACATAGCAGAAAAATAACACTATGATAAAAATCAAAGCTTGGCCACCAAAGTGAATCTTAATTGGGTAAAACTGGACACAATAGAACGAAGCATAAATGATTTGGTTAAGTGGCTCAACCTCATAAGATGCATATCCCAATAAGCTCATCAAAATCTAGAGCTATTATCCACTCTTGTTGTCAATGTAAGCAGTTAATATGTTCTGCCTCAAGGCAATTTATTTTCCATAGTATATTATCAATAGTTTCTATACTCCCGTTTAAATGGATAGTTCTTGTATTGCCGTTTGTGATGATGTTATCACTGGTTTCGGAAGATGATTTCTACTTTAGCAATGTGTGTTCAGTGTTTCATGCTTTAAAGGTTAAAAGCTCGCATCATTATTTTGTTTTTTATATAAATAGCATAAAAACATTCTGAGCAGTAGCATATACTTTTATAAGTGAATGTGTTTGGTTCACATTACTGGAAAATGCTACATATATTTTTGCTATGGAGAACTGCAACAATGATTGGTTTGTATTACAACTTTTATTGGTGGTAAAGAATATAAATCACTGAAACAAAAACATGTCTTCTCCATATATTTATAATATATATATTTATTTTATATATATATATATATATATATATATATATCAGAACTTCAATTGAATAGCTACAATGAAGTTTGAAATGAAACACAAATGAGACAGTTTAATTAGTACTGAAAATAAGTAAGGAATTTTTCATAAGATTTAAAAATCTAAAACATTTCGTCAACAAAATTTCCTTTAAACACATAGAAGAATTCTAAGAAATCATGTAAATTTAGCCTTTTCTTTTGCAAAAACTACTATTTTATCTCAACGAATATGAGGATCTACATTTATTTTGAATTCACCCATTCTAGTATAAGTACTAGATATTTTGCACAAAATATTTCAATTTTTATAAGTTGAGCACACAATTTTATACAGAAAAAAAGTTTCAATCAATGTGAATTAACATTAAAATCAATCATAAAACTTACAATTAAATTCGTAAATTTTTATGTGCTTAATATGTAATAATAAATTTTAATTTAATGAATTTTAGATGAAACTATTAATATAAAATTTGTGTATTTTTAGACAATGAGCTTATTAAATTATTTTTTTTTCCAAAATAATGAGGACTTTTCTAATTTATGAATTAATATTTGAAAGTATTATGTCATGAATTAATTAAGCTGAAGTGTCTGTATACATTCAAAATATAGTAGTGTCTAAATGATTCTGATTAAAGTCTGAAAGCAAACCAAATGTAAATATTACTGAAGAAGTGAAGATGAGAAAATATTTGCTGATATTTTCTAACTTATTGTTATGTATCTTTGCAATTCACTCCTTTTTAAAAATTATTTTAATAAATGTATAGGTAGGGAATTTCCTATTATCAAAAAAGGTAAGTGGAACTTTTTTTCAATAAAGCAGATATAATTATTATCTTTAACTAACAACAAGGGAGACTTATATAAGCACTTTATTCAAAAATATTCACAAACAAAGCATGATATCTCTTAAAGAAACGACGAGTAAGTTTTAATCTAGATAATTGTCACAATGCTGGCGTGTAGTATTGCTTCATCAACGTTATTAAAAATGCTCTAGCTGTAAACTTAAACAGAAAACAAAACATTAAGAGTAGCCCATTCCTTTCATAATTTCCAAATCCTTATTCGGATGCCACGAACCAAAAAGTCTGCTCTTTATTGTCTTCGGTGTAACAGAGAGAAAATGACTAATTAACCAGACATATGTGTGTAGTTTTCTATTTGACAATTGCGGTGTGACTTTGAATAGTTTCTTGGTGTAATTTAATCAAGAGATAATTCATTAGAGAATAGGATAATTGGATTGAATATGCCTAGTCTTGTGTCAGAAAACAACATCGCAAACAGGCTTTTCATTGTTAATTTTATAATTTTTACTCTCTTAAGAGTAAATTTTATTTACTTCGCTGATGTAATTACTTTTGCAAGTAGTTGTAAAATTAAAATATTAGCTGAAAAATAATGACCTGGAAAAGCTAAGTCATATATAAAATAAATGAACATTAACGAGTATTCATATCATATCTAGTGTAAAAAAGTTATTTTCGGAAAATGAAACAATAGTCATTTGGGAAACATATAGATCTTGCTGTTTTGAAATTTTAATATAGATAATTTCTCTTCAATTTATCATTTAGATTATGATGCAACAGAAACTATTTAATATTTAAAACAAATTGAAAGTGTCAGAAATTTGCAAAAAAAATAATTCAGCTTTATATAATAAATTTTCATGTAATTTCAACCAGTAAAAACAAATTTTTAACAACTTATTTTTTAAATATTTTATACTTATTTTTCTTTCTTGTTTATTTTCAGGTATGCAGATCTAGATAGAAGGCTTAAAAAAGGTACATAAATTGACTAGTTAACTGAATAATTGTTAACTGCGTAATAGTTTACTGAGTATATTGTGATGTTCCTATTAATTATAAAAATTGCTGAAAAAACTATGAACTAAATAGGAATGTTGGATTTTAAATAATTACACGACAAAATTAATTTGCATACATTATAATCCTTTTCATTCGAGATGGTTTTGTTTGTGATATTTGTAATACGAGTATTAAGCAATGACTTCTATACTTAAAATTTATGTTGCTCTACTCAAAATATAGAAGTTTATAGCTCTCCCTCTGTGTCAACTATCCAACGATATACGTGGTCGACGTTTTAAGCATTAGCCTTGAGGTTTTCACAATAAATATGAATGTGAAACTTCTAGTATTAATCATTCACTTACCCAACACTCTTGTATGTACAGGTGAGAATACCTTTTTTCTTCCCCTCAGAGTGGAATGCGGTCCTAGGTTTCTATGCAATTATTGTTTCTATCATCAATCTTAATTATATATATATTCTTCAATTCCATATTTTCATGATAGCTGCTTAGTTACAACCAAACCAACATCAGATTACAACAAAATGACATTGGGAAGATAATCCATTATCTCAAAGCACAAAAATTTGTCGTTGATTTGATTCGGCAACAAAGTTGTCCTAGTTTCTTAAGAAGCATGCTGAAGCTGGATATGCAGAAATTCACAAAAGAAAACATTTTAAATCCCCCAAATCCTTCCTTTATTAAAAATATTTATAAGTGCCTTTGCAATTATTTATAATGCTTTGTTGCACACATTATAATAAAATTAATCCTGTGTTTAACTTTTCAAGTAATTATAATGATTGGTTGACACTGTAATAACTTTTACATTTCATTGTGGTACATACGTGATCAATATTTCACATATATCACGGCAATATGTATATATTTTTGGCTATATAATTTTTATCTAAAACTATTTAGTAACAAATTCTTATCCAACATGCTAACGAAACTTCTTCTGTCAAAGAGGAGCAATTCTAAGACTCTTCGTGGATTTGATCGAAATATATCATATTTATGTCTTGCTATCATCAACCACTAAATAAATTTAAACACGTTAAACTACTCCTTAAAGAACGCTGTTTTTAAAATTAGATGAGGAAGCGAAAATGTGAAAAAAACCATTGTGTGACAGCAGTAGCAAATATTTGAAAAGTATAACACAATGCAGAAATATTAATGTAATAAAATTTTATTGGAGAAGCCATTCTTCCAAGCGATCCAAAAAATCATAAGAAAGCGTTCTCAATAGGATAATGTGGTTACGTTCAGCAGAAAAAATATATATTTTTGAAAAATTATAAAAGATGATTAATGTGATGAGTGGTTGATTTGAACAATCAATTTATGCAATCCTTTTAATTATAGGACTTTGGGGTGCATTTAACTATTCTTGAAAAAACGTTATCTCCAAGTTCAAAACGATAAAAGTAGGTTTCATTTCACAACAACGTATCTTTTAAGTATACATAAATCATACTTCAGTGTAAAAAGTATCTACCACAATGTATGTTGAAATATTTTGAATTCAAACATGTTCTCTAAGATGAACTACATAACCTTTGGATATCATTCATTTAAAAAGGAATCACCAATGATTGTAGAGTAAATTATGACGTGATACCTCAGTATTTTGTCTGCATAGATTTTAACTGACATTCATATAGCAATTTTGTATGTCAATCTATGTTATTTATATATGCATATTGATATGCATATTGATATTTATATATGCATATTGTTTTTTATATATGCATATTGAGGACAAATAAAACGAATTAATAAGTCAAATAAGCTAAATTTGTTTCTTTTCATTTTATATTATAATTCTATTGATATGGCTACGAATATTTTTCTTTAATAATTTATTCTTACATGTAAGTTCATAAAAAATGAATTTAAATGCTTAATGACAAATCATCATCATTGAATCTAGACATAACAACCTAATACTGTATAATAATGCCTTAAAAACTACTTTTATTAAATAAAACTGCTGAAAATTTTACCTTAACTTGAGTATATTTTAAAAGATATATTTTCGGGTCATATGAAAAAAATAAAATTATATATCAAAATTTGAGATCATTTAAATAAAAAACTATTTGTTATTATTGTAAGTAAAAAGTGTTAAAAATTACAATGTCTATTTAAATAATAGCTATCTAATATTATCATCAGTGTTTTAAAAGACACATGGAGCACACTTGTCTAGTGATCAGTGTGCCAATCTGTGGATAGGGAGATCCTGGGTTCGAATTCTGGCTCGGACCTGGATGTACTTTCTCTTTCTCTCTACTTTGTCCTTTCCTTGTATGAAGGAAGTTGCCTACCCTATAAGCGAGTACCTATGGCATGTGTGCACTGAGGAATTCGGACTGCGCACCAAACTACGTTTCAGTTTGAAAAATGGAACACCACACCCCATATAGCCAGCCTGGCTGGCACTTGACAAAAAAAAACTATTTGTATTACTGTTATTAGAATAAACTATTTTTGTGTCTGTTAAGGAATATTTATAAAAGTTCTTATTTTTTAAAGAGACAAAATAGTTGTAATAAAATTTTGGAAGTCACAGTTTTGTGGAAACATTGAAAGAGACTTCGTTATGAATTAATACAAAAAAGAATTCTGTTCTTTGCTTTTTTTAAATTTCTTTCATCATGGTTATTTCTTCAGTTACATTATAATTTTTACTGCAGCTAATGTATTTTCACATGTATATTTCTAAAAATATTATTACTACTACTAGAAATAAATAATTTTGTGCATGATTGTAAATTTTTTATAAAAATAAATTCCTTTTCCAATAGCAAAATCATTAATTTATGTTTTATATTTTAGAAATATTAATTCTTAATTAATTGTCAAGTAATACAATCAAGAACTTTATATATAAATACCTTTCTTTTCCATTTCTTTCACCATAATTATACGTGTCAGCTGCACTAATAATATACATTCAGTAAACATCAATATGGAGATGCAGAATGAAGAAAGCATTATTAAAATTCAAAACAGTCTGCTTTGAATTTTTAAAATAAAATAAAGTAAAATAAACAAATTTAACTAAAAGCTTCTTTTCTTTTAACAGAAAGTCAAATCTAAAAAAAATGTGAACGTACGCAAAAAAAAAAGAAAAATACTTATTTTGTTTGGTTGAGAGAAATTCAAAATTGCAAAGTACCCTGCGAACCCACTATTCTTTCCACTGTTGACAAAAGGAATGTCCAAAAAATATTTATAGTTTTAAGCTTTTCCAAAATAATCCCCTTTTTCACCGCATCTTTTTTTATGCCTTAACTTTCAAAGTAATCAATTTTTCAAAAATATAGTACGTGTGTAGTGTGAAGTAAACATGAAGTTGAATGAGGAATAGGGAATATATAAATCTCATTCAAATTTAGTTAAAAATTATAAATATTTAAAATGCACGTATACAAAATTTACATAAAAATTGGAATTGTTTTCGTTGTAATATTATCTTAGATATTAAAACTTATATGAAACATATTTATTTACTGTATTTCGAAAAAATAGGAAATTTTAGGAGATAGAAATGGCGCAAAACTGCATGTTTACATTTAAAATTGTAATATAAAACAAACAAATAGTAAAAATATGAGTCCAATGTAAAATATTAAATAAATAAAAATATCGTTGCTTAACCACCGGTGTCATGAAAAGATCATTATTCATTTTCATAATCCCTCATTCAGAAATACAAGCTGTTTTTTTTCACAGTCTATCTTTATTTCCTCTCTACTCTTTACTTTTTCTTTTTATTTCCCTCTCTATTCTGCAATGCTCTTCACTAATATTCATTATTATTTTATTTTATTGTGGATTTTTATTGGCTTATAAAATTTTACTTTTTTATGATTTTATTATGCACTGTATAACATCAATAAAAATATTGTTTTTATCAGTTATGTATACTAAAGCATTATTTGTAAATGTTAAGTATATGTGAATTTTTGGCATGTTACTATATATTTAAAACATACTCTCTCAGACCTTTCAGACAGTTGAAAATTTAGCAAATGTTATTTTGAACTAAAATCGGCTATACTTACTTTTGAGGTGTTTTTACCCCAAAGAGGCCGTCTTGTGACCTGGAAGTTATAAGTTCTATACATGACCCAATTGAAGATAAGCCCTGTTCACTAATACACTACTGGTCATTAAAATTGCTACACCAGGAAGAAATGCAGATAACAAAATAATATTTATTGGACAAATATATTATACTAGAAATAACAAATGATTAAATTTTCAAAAAATTTGGCTGGATAGATCCTGAGAAATCAGTACCCAGAACAACCACCTCTGGCAGTAATAACAGCAGTTATACGCCTGGGCATTGAGTCAAACAGAGGTTGGATTGCATGTACAGGTACAGATGCCCATGCAGCTTCAACACGATGCCACAGTTCATCAACCGTAGTGACTGGCGTTTGGTGACGAGCCATTCTCTCGGCAACCAATGAAAAGACGTTTTCTATTGGTGAATGATCTGGAGAACGTGCTGGCCAGGGCAACAGCCAAACATGTTCCGTATCAAGGAAGGTACGTACAATACCGGCAACATGCGGTCGGGCATTATCCTGCTGAAACGTAGGGTTTCGCAGGGCTTGAATAAAGGGTAGAGCCATGGGTCGTAACACACCAGAAATGTAACGTGCACTGTTCAAAGCACCGTCAATGCGAACAAGAGGTGACCGAGACGTGTATCCAATGGCACCCCATACCATCACGCCAGGAGATGGGCCAGTATGACGATGACGATTGCATGCTGCCAGTGTGCGTTCACCACGATGCCGCCAAACACGGATGCGACCATCATGATGCTGTACACAGAACCTGGATTCATCTGAAAAGATGACGTCTCGCCATTCGTGTGCCCAGGTTCGTCGTTGATCACACCATTGAAGGCGCTCTTGTCTATGACGCAGCGTCAATGGAAGCCGCAGCCATGGTCTCCGAGCCGAGAGTCCATGCTGCTGCAAACGTCGTCGAACTGTTCGTGCAGACACTTGTCTTCCAAACGACCCCGTTTCTTGATTCACGGCTCGTGACGTGGTTGCACGATCCATTACGGCCATGCGGATAATATGCCTGTCTTCTCGGCTGCTAGTGATAGGTGGGCGTTGAGATCCCGCATGGCGTTCAGTATTACCGTCTTGAACCCATCGATTCCATATTCTGCTAACAGTCATTGAATCTCGACCGACGCGAGCAGCAATACTGCGATAAGATAAACCACAATCCCGGTACGCTACAATTCGACCTTTATCAAAGTCAGGAACGTGCTGGTACGCATTTCTCCATCTTACACGAGGCATCCCAACAACTTTTCACCAGGCAACAACCTTCAAATGCAATTTGTGTATGAGGAACCGGCTGAACAATTTCCTCGTTTAAACACGATGTAGGAACCACTACTGGCGCCTGCTTTGTCTGAATGAGCTGAAAAGCTAATCATTTGCATATCACAGCACCTTCTTCTTTTCGTATAAATTTCACGTCTGTAGCGTGTCCTCTTCTTGGTGTAGCAATTTTAATGGCCAGTAGTGTAGATACTGTGACAAGTAAAATGTATCAGGGTTTCAATATCCTTGTACTGATGTGGCGTGATGAGGAGGGTATCGGCTCAGGTGTCAACCTTGTCATTTAATTATACTTAAAAATTACAAAGTGATTAGCTGTGTTCAGCAGTTTAACTGCCGCTAGAAATAGGCAGCCAAAAATGTATGACAAACAAACAAATCTACTTCGAATTCATTTAACATTTATAAAAAAGCATTAAAACTTTATTGCTTCTTGCTTAGACTCCGATATTAACTTTAGCAATAAAAACTTAACATTTAAATTGACTAAATGATTGCTTCAAAGAACTTTGGTTTTTCTAATATAGTAAATTTATTAATTGATATAATTCTAAGAAACTTTAACTAATTTCCATCAAAAAGTAGTTTTATAAAATTAAATTTCCAAACAAACATTCCTATGTAGTGATTAATTCTTATTTTATTCTGGGAAAACTCCATTACAATTATTGCTAAATCTTTACATGATGTTTCTCAAACTTGAAGTTAATATTTCCTATTTTGTACGATCATCTTTTTTTTTTTGTAAATGTAAATGATTCGTGAAAATATTCTTGATTTCTTTTTATATAGATAGATGCTTGATAATTTTTATCAAGTATACATCTATGTAAAAAACAAATACAATAAATACATATAATAAAAGGTATAAAAAGATAAATATCTATACCAAAACACAGATAATATACTTAAAAATGTTTCAGAAAAATTACTCAAAAGACTACATAATAGATTAACAGGAGTTCGGGCCAATTAAAATAGCCATAAGACCTTAAACACTATTAAAAACATCAAAAAACATTTAACTCTCAATGATGTTGACTTTGGAATTCTGTATATTACTTTTGCTTCTTAATGACATTATTGATGAAGTTACCTGAATCATTCTCCTTTATAACATATTTAATTTCAGTTTCGTAAATGACCAGTGGTTCAACATTTTTAAAAATGTAATCTTTCTAATATCTATATTAAATCTGATAACAAATATATAAGCAAATGGGTTCTAATTTTGTAATAATTGTAATTTGTAAATAATAATAATAAATGGTTTATAATTTTCAAATATTTGCAATTTATATTTATTTACTAAATAATCAAAATTCAATAAATTTCACCCACTCATTTTACAACTGTAAATTTAAGAGCTATAATGACCATCTGCTGGTTATTTGAACGTAACACTTCTCAATCTCTGAAATGTACTCAAATTTACTAAAAATTAACAAAACTGATTCAGATAATGGCAGTTTACACTACAAAAAAGGCATTATGTAAATAACAATCCTAACTTTAAAATTTAGAATAAAGACTTCACTTTTAAATACACTAAATTTGAATTTCTATACATTTAACCTAAATTTTGGTAATATTATCAGTCAAATTATCTGGGTTTATTTTTTCAATTCAATTCTAATTTTAATGATTTTATTAAAACTTTCAATGATGTAAATCAAATTTAATAGACAATTTGATTTTTGTTAATTTTATAAGCTTTCATTTAAAAATATTTCGAAACTAAAAGTTAAATAAATTAGTATTTTTTGTATTAAGTCCACAATCTAGTAACAATTTATCAATTGCTTTTGAATGAAACGTTGATCTTAAGTCTCTTTCAGAGATTATTCATTTAAGATTTTAGCCCTTTTTCATTAACCCTTATTATCATAGGAGTCTTTTTATTAAATTGTTTTAAAAAATTAAGTGCTTTAATAGACTTTTTTCATATAGTTAAGTTATCTATTAACTGTTTTTTTTTTCTTTTCTGCAATGTAGCGGACGAGATATTTAGGATATTAATAATTATTACAATAAAGTATTCAAATAAACATTTTTACACTTTAAACATTGTAATTCTTTTTAATCTTTTTTTCTCATTTTTACTATTCAGCTTTTTACTTTTATATTAAAATAGCTAGTTTATTCATATTTTACTGCACACAACATCACCCATACAAAATTATTTATTTCAATCCTTTGACATCACCCTTTTAATTTGTCTTATTCATTTCGCAGTAAGTTAAATTACAGAATCTTTTTTTCGCCATCTTGAATTGAGTTACTTTTTCAATTTTAGTTCCTTTTCCACAATACTGTTTTAAATTCACTTGACACTCGTTTTTTATTTCCTATATTTACTTTTATCTGTTTCCTTAGATATTTTATAAATATTTAAAAACTTTTTAGAAAGACCTTTGCAATTAACTACATATTATGGAGAGAGAGAGAGAATTTCCTTAATAAAACTTTCGCTTACTTTGCTTTCTATTTGTTTATAGTTTTTCAACGTTTTTGTTTTCTCATTTGTTCTGAGGCATTAGGAACAATATATTCGTGCTTTTTTCTTTAATTAGAATCTTTACACAAACAAGTTCAAAACGTCTTTCTCTTGTCCTCTGCTCCACCGATGAGAAATAAAAATTTTTTCACACTTTTTTTTTAAATATTTTCTCTTAATTTTCCTAAAGTTGAGGTCAATCTTAAGTTAATTCATTGTCATACATCTTTTAATCTTCTCACTCTATTTTTTTTTATAATTCTAAATAATTTCCATTGTATTATATATAATTTATCTTGATCTGAATAAATTGTTTCCAATATTTGAAGTCTATTTTTGTTTATATATTTTTAATTTCTTTATGTATTTATTTATTTTGTTGAATATTTTCGAAAAAAATACATCGTTTATTTATATAGCAAACTTACTTAAGAGTAACTTTACTTAAAATTAATAACATAGGAATACTTACGTTTTGTGTATGTGTGTGTATATATATATGATATATTAATATGTGTATTACAAGAACCCAGGTCGGAAATGGGGATCTTGACACATTAGAAGGTGTTGAAATTAGGTAAGAGTTTCGAACTTGAGTGTGTTTTGAATATTTATATCGCTAATGAATACAATGTTTTTCGAATGGTGCATAATATAAACACGGAGAAGGGGACCTTGTTGAAATCAAATTAAAATGGAAAAAGGTAATAGACAAACAAAATTGAAAGATAAATGGCGATTTTTACTCTTGTTCACAAACATAAAAGAAAAATTAGTATAACTTAAATACGACTGATATTTAAGGAGTCCTTTCTATGATTAAAAAATAGATATTTTTTCTTCATTTACTGATCATACTAATTCTCTCTCAGAAATAACATTTTGCTCTTATATTTTAAATAGTTCTGAGTGTATTCGTACCTAATTTAATAATGAACTATACTCTCTACAAAAGTTTAAAAGAAAAGAGAGTGTATGAAAATAAAAGCATGTTATAAAATTTTCAGTAAATCGTCATTTAAATCGTTTTTATTTTTATTAGAGATATTTTTCTGCTATTATTTGTTATAAAAATTAATATTTTTAATATAGTTTTACTCTACATTGCATACAACTACAGTGATGTTCAGACGTTCTCAAACATTATTGGAGTGTATTTCTCCTAAAGCTGTTACATACATGTACTGTGGTTTTTGGTGCTGTCAAAGCAAATTTCCTAAATAAATGATTTTATGTGCTCTCAGAAAACGTAATTTACTCGTGATAGGTCTGGCGTTCATTTGGCAGATTCACTGAACCATCCTCAGCAGTTAATTAGTCTATTTCCACAAATATTGGATTCGGATAATCACCTTTCACTTCATTCCAAAAAATTATTGCACATATTTATTATCCTTTACACTGAAAGGGATCCTATACAACCCACCATTCCTATATGAATCTAAGTTCTCTAGATCTCCACTCAACCTTTTCTGAATGTTTGTAGGTTTTTAGTGAGGATGCTCCTTATATTATTATATATACCTTATATGATCCCAGTTATTACTCTAATTCTTAATTTGTGTTTCTTTATGTTCTCATATCTTTTTGCGTATTTGTTTTCTTAGTGGTTAGGAACACTATATTAATGTGACAGTAAAATCTTTTACAGAAAAATCTTTTATTTTTCTTCACAGTTATATTCGAAGCGGATTTTTTCTAGTCTACTGTTTCCAAGAAAGAGAATTTCTAACTTTTCATTTCTCTATCATTATTCTATTTGTTTTTAAGCATACATTCTTTTATTTGCTAGATTTTTATTTCAATTCTTATCTCAATTCTTCTACAATTCAATATTTAAGTCTTCTTATCATTTAATATAACTTCACTCATTATCCTTTATTATTAGATTTTTCAGTTAATTATCAAAGAACAGAGTTATCGATATTAAACTCCCACTACTTAAAGAAACTTGGAAGCTACCCTAGTTGTTCAAACAGAAAATGTTTGGACAAAGGACCCTTCAGAGATGTGCTCGAATTTCTAAAATAAAATAAAAATTTGTTCAAAATACCTCAACTAGAAGGCGCTGTAAACCAGAATAAAAGGATTTCCTCCCCACAGACAAATGAGCGTTATAGAATGCCGACGTTGGTAGCAGAGAGAATACTACTTGTAAAATTTTACTATTGAAACGGTGAGAATACAGCGACCGCTGTGAGAGAGGTTTGCCGTCTAAAGAAATAACTACGTTTACCAATATCGGATCGAGATCTTAGAGACATGATGGTGATATTTAATCTAACAAAACTGTTAGTCTTTCAAAAGAATAAAAAGGGTCAATAGCGCTGTAGTAAAAAATATTACTATAACGGTTTTGGAAAACAGCAGTGAATCGTGTCAAGGAAGTGCCAGTGTACCCACGATTTGGCATACCCTTGATATGTTCTATTCCACCCATCCATTATATCCTACATGGAATTCTAAACTTTCTCTTGGTTTATGATTCTTGGCCATGAACCATTCTGTCAGCAGGTAAAGCACACTTTCACCTTGATGAACAGAAAAATACCTATAATTGTCGTATCTAGGAGATTAAAAAACCAACCCTTGCCAAACCAAACAAAACCTTTGCATGATACAAAAGTGAACGTATGGTGCGGATTCATGGCTTCTTTCATTTTTGGACTACTCTTTTTTTAACAAGTGACCCTTTAAGGACATAGCATATGTTCTGTAAATAGACTGAGGTATCGTGATATGTTAGAAACTTATGTAATTCTTACTCTCCAGATACTAGGCTGTATATTCAAGTTCCCATATTCATGCAAGATTGAGCCCCACTTCACATCAAAACACAAGTCCAACAATTGTTCTGGCGTACATTTGAGGGCACAAGGGTGACCAGTTGACGCTTTCCAACAGCTTGGCCTCCATGATCACCTGATCTCAAACCTTGTGACTTCTGGCATTGGAAATTTTTGAAGGATAACGTTTATTGGGAACTTTTGACATTTGTGCTCTATTTGAAGAACAGCATTCCTCTCCATATTCAGAACATTTATGTTACCTCTCTCTGGTCAATGGTAAAAAGCACGATTTTCAGAATGGAGTGTGTTGTCGATAAAGATGGTTCCCATACTGAACGTCTTCTTAAGCACTAATTTGATTCTTAGTAATGTCATCAAAGTAGAGTTTATTTTTGTTTAATAAATAGCAATGCAATATTGTAATTGTGTATTATTCTTAACTATTTTCATTTGCATAAGACTACTGGTCCTCTTTTGTTTCTGGATCACAGCTTGTCCTTTCTTCACATAATAATTTCGCCCCACCGCGCCATCTGGTGGCGATAATTTGAACTAAGTTTTTTAATTCAGAACAAAACTTCTGAATTAAAAACAATAGACACTTCAAAAATAAGTTCAAAAGTGTCTATTGTTCAAATGTTTTACTGTTTGGACTGATAGAACGACTACCTGAGTCCTTTGTGTAGCAGAAATTTAATTTCAATAAACCTGTACAATAGTTGCGCATAATTATTCACGGCATTATTATATTAGTTGTTTTTATCTAATCACAATTTTATATTCATTATATATTATTGTTACATAAGCAAATTCATTTCACTGAATTAGCTAGTAGTATCATTTTGAAAATTAAATATATAACTTGTAAGTCAAGTGACTATTTAATGCACAGAGTGCTGCACATAAAAAAGTCAATTCATAAAATAAAATGTAATGATAAATGTAATAATAAAATGTCATAAAATCTTCTCTCTCACTGTATCTGCTGAAAGTGCCCTCCACCAGCTTCAATACATATGTAAGACACTTGAGGAGATTTATATATGTACTGTTTTCACACACACAGTTCTTGTGTTGTGTTGTCTTGATGACATTTTAGATCCTGATCTCCTCTTTTTTGTGTGAATTTATTTCACATACACTTCCCTTTAACAGTTTCTACAAATAAAAGCCACAAGTATGCAGGTCAAGTGACCGAGAAAACCATAAGCTTACGCTGATCGTCTACTCCGGTGTAAATACCTCATGCACAAGGGACAACCAAGATCTGATCCTCGGCATGTCTCACCGTCCCGCTGAAAATAACATAAATGAAACTTTCCTTCTGGAAAGTTTGAATAAATCTTTTCCATTATTCCCAAATCAAATTCACTCGCTGTTGTCTCAATTAATACGAGTGTGAGCTCCATGCACAAGGATTTTTTGACAAAAGCGTATTATAAGAATATAAACAAATAATTGTAAAAAAAGCAATATTCTATAATAATACGAAGGGCCGGTTTTATGAACCATTCTTTGTATAACAACCAATTTTATTTTACTTTGATTCTGAATTAATTTTATATATTGCTTAATTGCATAAAATATCATTTACTTTTGATATTATATGGAAACTTTTCATTTCTTAATTTCATTTGTATATCTAAAAGAATAATAAATATTTATAGACATGCATTTAACATTAATTATAATACTTTATATCGAAAAGAAATACAGTAAATATTAACAAACTCTTTGTTTATAAATATAGAACATTAGAATAAAATGTATTGTATTGTTTATATATGGAAAGTCATCTGAAAGGCAATGTAAAGCGAAAGGGAACATTAAGGCGAAGAAGACGGTGGATAGACAAGGCTTAGGCAGTTAGACTGCCACTACTCGATGTCAAAGCGTTATACTCTGCGCTGAGATAGAGAAATGCTTACTGACATGTTTCTGAGTTTGTTGAGGTCGAATTACTCTCAATTTAGCTGAAGTCTATCCTTTACAGTAGGCTGCTAGAGGGAATCAAAATCCCATAAATGCTTTTATTTTTAATGACTTATTATACCCATTATTATCCATAAATGCACAATAAATATCATTGGGCTATTTTACTTTCGTTTTGGTGATAAAATACCGTTTTAATAGTTAGTTACATATGAATAATTGAATTTTTTCAAGCATTTTTTCACAATTACGCTTTCCTTTCTAAAGGTGAGTATAAACAGATGGAAGTACTCATTTTATATATTATTATTCATTTTTATCATTAAAAGTTAAAATACTTTCTCATTAAAAAACTATTAATATTAATTTTTACTATGAACTTATAATGCTTAAAAAGTAATCTCTAATCTAGTAACCAGAAAAATGTATGCACCTAAAAAATATTATTAATGCGATGTGTTGTAACTTAAATATAATGTGTCTGAGGTACTTATTGCAATTTTTTATTATGATCAATTTGGTTTAGGGGTAAATTTTTAACACATTCTAATAACTATTTTGTGTCGTAAAATATAATAAATATTCTGTTTTTTACTTTTTCAAATTTATAAAATTCCTCGAATTAATTCTCAACTAAATAAGAACATTATAATGGAAGAGAGAATCAGTATCGGATAATATATGATGGATTACGAATAAATTTCAAATGAAATATTAATATTATTTCTTTCGGTAATTAGAATTAAAAAAAATTGAAAAAATGAATAAAAAGCAGAATATATATTTTTATTTCTTCCATCATTATTATTGTAATCTCTTAAAAGTGAAAGAAAATCCTTTAAAATAAAATAACTCATTGTTTAGTAAATATATTGTGCAGCTGGAATTTTTAAGATGTCACAAGATGCTTGAATTTTAATATGAAACTTTTAAAATTACATATAAATATTTTATTAAGTATATAGCAACAATAGACAACAGTTAACGACTGTTGATCTAATCTTAATATATATATGGAAATAAATTAAAAGATTAAGTATTGATATAAATTGAAAGTTAGATATTGCAGAAAGATGCATATGAAATACATATGTGCCTTTCTGCAAAGAAAATGCTGTATAAATACTCTTAGAAAAAAAATAATAAATTTAATAAAAAAATCTAGGAAAACTTTTATTTTCTAGAAAACTCAATACATGATGGCTCGGTCAATATATATTCATACCATCCAATTGTTGTTGTTGTCGTGTGCCAGCCAGGCTTGCAATATGGGGTGCGCTGCTCCACTTTTCCAACTGAACCATATTTGGTGTGGAGTCCGACTTCCTCAGTACACACATGCCATAGGTACCCGTTTATAGGGTAGGCAACCATTTGCACACACACAAAGAAAACGTCAAAGACAAGAAATCGAAAGAACATCCATGCCCGAGCCAGGATTCGAACCCAGGTCCCACCCATCCGTAGTCAGGTACGCTAACCACCAGACAGGTTAGGCGGCATACCATATTATTAAAAATATTGTAAAGGTATTTGTATATGCATAACAACTATTAAAAATTATCAGGGAATTTTGATTCTGTTAGGAAACTTAATTATATAAAATTACATATTTATATTTTAAAGATGTTGAGCTGTGACTTACTTTCTATGATAAATTGATGAAATGTATTTTCTTAATAATATTTTAAATAGAAATTCCTGATGTATTTGCTATTGAAATAAATAACAATAATTATTTTATTAGAATGCAAAATTTTGGTTCCTTAAAATTATTCCAATTTTGTCAATATTCAGCTTGCAAAAAATATTCAATCCATTGAATACTATGCAATTAAGGTTTATACAATTCCTATTCCCGTTTTATTAAAAATTAATTTATATTATTAATTCTGCGAAAATATTTGTCTTTTTTTATCTAATGCATTTACAGAATAATGTACTTACTATGAAAATCTCTTATATAGTATATTAATTTAAATAATGAAAAAAAGAAAAAACCTCACTATCAGTATTATCATTAAATTCCTATTATATTTCCTGTTAAATAATAACCCGTTCACCCTGAGAATAATTACTAAATGTTCCTATAAAAATGTATCTTATAAAAGCTTATATAAGCACTTTCAAAATACCATATTTTTAATATTTACCATATTCCGAATTTAAACTTGCAAAGTTAATTAACAATTAGAAATCTTGAAATAATTTTAAAAATATTGGCTATAAAATTAAAGGTTAAGAAAAACGTTGACAATACTTCAATACAGAGATCATGTTTTCACACAAATCGATAAATTTCTGCAACAAATTTCTGTAACGTTCAGATAAATATCAATAAATTGTTGAAGGAAGATGGTCGCCACATTTCCCTCAAAATTTCTTTCTTTCTTTGGACCCTCCTTACCAGTCCATTGGATTTTTATTTTTACTTTTCTGATTATAAGCATTTTCGATTTTATAGCTTTTTTGTGCTTCAAAAAGAAAAAAAAAGTTTGCGAGGGAAACATCTTTCCAACCCCCTTGACTTCTTAAATTCATCCAGTTGTGCTTCATTTGACTTCACAACTCCCATTGCCAATGCAAAGCACAAAACTTCAATAAGAGTGATGTGACATAAAGAGCTTTAGAGAAAAGAAATTTATGTCAGGAGTTGCTTTTTCAACATTTCTTTAAGAATATTTGTGTTAAAACACGCTGTGCCATCTCAAGCAGAAGGATGATTCTTCTTATTTCACATTCTTCGAAAGCTCAGCACAGCTGACTTAACAATTTCCTATCGTTATGTTACTTTATTCTGAGTGCTGTGAGTTTGGACATCACTTAGAACATTAGCGAAAACCATTTATACTGAGGGAACCAAAAAATAAAAATATGTCTTCCCTAATGGTGACGAGATTTAGAAAAATTGCAGTTGCCTTACATTCATTTCTTCTTGTAGGAGGTGACCATATTTTTCGCATTTGTATACAATTCGAAACTTGTAAATAAGAAATGAAAATTCATTGTATGTACTGAATTTTTATTACTTTAAATGCTTTTTTATTTATTTTTCAATTTTATAGTTTTTACAATGAATAAATTTAACCCTTAACCCATTTTTAACCTAAATTAACAGCATGTAAATTTAAAGTTAGAAATGCATTGCTAAAATATAATATGCTTATGTTAAACATAACTAAAAAGTGGTTATTGATATTATATAAATTCATGTATTCTTATATATTTTCAACAGTCATTATTAATGACAATTATTATAATATATTAGGTAGCCAAACCCGTCGGCTTTCTCAAGTCAAGGCTTCCAGAGGAAAACATATTCTAAGCTTTCGGGGAAAATTTGCAATTTGTTAAAATAAAGATATACTATTTTTTTACGATATATTGCGTAAATATTGAAGTCAAGACTAATTTCATGATACAATGCATTCCCAACCAGACCCGTACTTGGAAAACCAAAAACATTTTCATTGTAGTGGAAGACAACAATACTTAATCAAAAAATTGTAAATATCGCTATATTCTCTTAAGGAAAATTATGTGATACTATAGTAAGCATGAATTACCCGATACAATACATATTTTTCTTTACTCTTAATGGGTACGCATAAATGACAACTTTAAAAAAGGGGAAAGAACCATGCGTTTTCCTTCTTAAACAGAACAAAATTTTGAAAAATAATCGTATTAAATCATTTATAGTGATTTCAAACCAGCATTTTTCATTCAAGCTTAAATTTACTGCAAATTCAGTAGTTAAAATTTCGAAAAAAATATAGCCTATGTTTCATCAACATCCTGATAATTTTAGTTCTATTCCCTACAATCGTTCATATCTAGTCTTGAACAAAAATGTAGTAGACACAGAATAAGAATTTGTTTTTAAAAATATCAATATATCAAGAAAAATTAAAAAAACAATGTAATAAATTATGAACTTCTAGATATTTATTCCATAATTATTGAGCTTATTATTTAATGTAATTTTCGAAATACTAGTGAAATAATAATATGTCAGAAAATATTCTAAAAAAATGGTTTCACTGAGTTCATAAGAAAAAGCAGTCTGAACTAAGGGAATTCTTAAGGGGTCTGTGGATTGAAGAATTCTCTAACTGTTCCGACTAGTAAATATCGCTGTAATCTTGACTAATAATCTTGCTGAGTTGATTGCAGTTCAAATGTAAAATTTTTTCCCTTTTATTATTCCTAAGAAAAATTCATTTAAATATAATGAAAAGAAATAAATTTATATGCTAGCCTTTTAAATTAAAAGAAACAGAGAAATATGTTCAACATATATTAACTCTTCGTTTAATACAAATAATCTCTCATATTTCTTCTGCAACAATTTTGATTTCTTTACATCTCAGATCAATCTATCTTTTTTGACAAAGTTGCATATTTAATAAATCCAATTTCTACATTGTTTTTAAAGATCAACGTGTTGCAAAATATGGATTCACATAATTTTTTATTTGTAATTTATTTTATGGGATAATTTTATTACGCGTAAAATCTATTGCAGGAGTTTTTTACCACACATTCAACCTAAGATGATAATTAATTGATTGTTATATTAGAAAAGACTTGATTTTTACAAGTGTTGACTTATTTTAATCTATAGATGTTTCATAATTCTACAGATTAAATTCCCTTCCTCTTATATAAATAAAAAAATGATAAATTGCGAAAAATTTGGTAAGTTAAACATGTGTTTTCATCTTATTTTTCTTAAAAACACATAACATTTTGATGAATTTCTAATATTTTTGAATTAATTTCCAACTACTCTGAATATTTATTATATTTGGTAAAGTATGTTAAAACTTTATTTGAGATACATATATTTCAAAAAGTTATTTTATATTTATTTATTGCATAGATAGATAATATAGTATGTTGTAGTTTCTTATTTCCGTATAATTCTAAAAGGAAAAGAAAAAATACGTTCTCAGAAATTAAACTTTGTGATGTTTTCATAGAATTTTAAACTTTAATCTAAAATTTCAAATTTTCTGAATACTTATAAAAAATATCTACCCACACAAAAAAAATTGTCTGGTATGTGCATGAAATGTTTTGTAATTTTCATTATATTAATATGGTCAGATATTTTAAATATCAGATTAAAAATATAATTTGATATTAAAAAATTTAGATAAAAGATTATAAAATTGATACTATATTAAAATACATATCGAAGGTCAAGCAGATGTTGGTACAAAATACAATTCATTTAACAACATTTTTTGTGGAGACACATTGTCCAGTTTCCATTGCTAACATCCAAGATGGTAACAAATATGTTTCATTGATAATGCATTAAGAAGCTATTCAAAGTAATTCAATGTATTTATTTAGTGTAAGCCAAAGCACTTGCATTGTATAATTCCGTACAACAGGTTTACAATGGAAAAAATTCAGTAAGCCCAGACGTAAGAAAGACAACGTGCTCATCAATGATTTTATAAATGTTAACTTATTTCGTATTTTTTCTTCTGCGTTAAAATATATTTACTAATACAGGTCATTAAATAAAAGGGTTTATCAAGTGATAAACGTGAGCATGAAATGTAAGTATCTACCCCAACACCCATTTCTTGAATTAATGAACTATTGATACATCATGCAGCAAATACTATAATCTAAGAATAAAACTCTGGCCCTTTAAGTATAGTTCATGTATTAATGAAAGTTTATAGCATTTTATCACGTATTGAAATAATTTTAGAATGTAAAAGCTTCTCAAAAAATAACTACAATCATAAATATGCAAAAAGGTTTGAATAAGACCATAAAAACCCTTATATGAAAAAGATAGGAATTCAAAATACTTTTATTTACATAATATATAGCCAAAATAAGAATAAAGTTCATTCCCTATTTTAAGTAGGCTCCATAAAAGGATTTCTTTTATATTTTACATCAAGTTAAAAGCTATTAAAAAAAGATTATTTCATCGTTGCTCTTGTTATAATGATGCAAACTTTAACATTAATATTTTTATTTTTTACAGACGAAATGTGATAGAATTTCGTTAAACTGAAATATTACCCAATATGGAGAGAGCTGCAAATTTTAACGTCTATGAAGATTTCGGGTAATGTTTCAGAAGATCACGAAATGTTTTAAGTGAAGCTAGTAAGTTGCTACAAATGTAAGTGCAATCATTTTACTTTAAGTACCACTTTGCATGCATTATGGGAAATATGTGGAGTAGGTAATTTAACGAACTAATTTCCTGATGAAAAATGACTTCGTGGGTTATATGTTACATTCCGGTGTTGAATAAATTATGATCGAAAGACGCAATAGTTGCTCTTGCAAGACTTGAAAATAGAATAATTCATAGTGAAATTGATATCGTGATGATCATGAAATCATAAAATCGATAATAGTTTCATTAATTCTTTAATACAAAGGAAGTGAACGGTTATGTCAGATGAAGCTAAGAATATTATTCAATTCTTTTCAATATTTTGAATTTTATCATAAGTTA
>JAPDSC010128746.1:861787-970042 GCA_026290005.1 Latrodectus geometricus
ATATATTCAATTTAATATAAAATAAAGATTTATATAAAAATGAAGTTAAGATATATTTCCTAGGATAATTATTTCGCAAGTATTTTGACTCTTCATGATAAATAGCCTCACTATACAAATACTGAAATAACTTTTCATAGGGGTATGAAAGCAAATCTTGCACGTGAAACATAAAAAAAACTATCAAGCTTCTGCATCAATATACCAGCTTTTATGCTATAAAACTCCTTTGTGATAAATCCCATCAAAATAACTTTCAGGTCTATACTTAATGCTCCAAAGTTTTATTTGAGAAATAAATATAATATTTGATTATTTTATCTTGTGCCAGAAAAGTACCTATGATCCTTAAACATTTATCAATATTACCATCTATATTACTCTCAATAAATATTAAGAAATATATGACTTCTTTATCATCAATAGTTATTCTTATCAATAGTAAGTATTATTGATTTAAATTGTTCAATATAAAATACTTTTCATATTACATGCATTAACTAATTGTCTGTAATTTTCTTATACCTTCATTACAATATACAATCTAAAATATTTAAAAAATATTCCAATATTTTTTTTCAATACGTTGTATTCAGTCTCGCATATTGAAGCATGTAGTTATAAATTTCACAAAATTATAATTTCAGCTCAAAGAATTGCAGAATTTCAATTAATGCTTCAATTGAAATAACATATCTTAATTATAAGACTGTGTATTTAAATGCTAAGCAAATTTTTTATTATGCAGTAATAATATATTGATGCAGTAATCATTTAATTTTGAAAGCTATTACATCTATAACATATTTTTAAGGAAGAAGTCCAAAATTATAAAAGGTATAATGCATAATGTAAGTTCATACATTTTATAGCAAAACTCTTGAATGAATTCTTTTAAATAATGGAATATTTTAAAATAGAAAAGTTTAAAAAAATGTTTAATTTGATAATGGTTTCTTCTAAAAATCACTAATGTTATTCAAAACGACAACCATATTCTTTAAAAAAAACTTTTTTATTATATTTTATTAATCCGTTCATAAATGTGACTCTAAAGCATATCATTTTTCACATTAAATGTACTCATATGCATTCTTTTTTTATGATTTAATATAATTTAATAATAGATGTCTTTTTCATCTAATATCTCAAAAACAACAATACTAACAAAATGAACCCTTCTTCATTTAATTTTTTTATTTTTGTTAATTTATTTAAAAAATCATATTATTTTCAACTAATAATTTATTTTCATTAAAAAGAAATAATTATTTGTCGAATAATTTTATTATATTATGTGTAATTTAGAAGTATCTTCATATTTTTAATTTATTTTACATAAATTGAAACATGAGAGAACATGAAAATCATTTACATTTCAAATTGTCATTATCAGATAATCGATAGTACACACATGGAAATGATACCTATTTTGCTACCTTCTTTGTTGCTCATGCTGCTAGCTACTTATTTATTCATAAAAATTAATGATTAAATTATTAAGATCTAGATCAAAAAACAAAAAGTAAGTGTATTCTTCCCATTTTTGCTTAGATAACGTTTTAAAAATAATTTTTAAATCACTTAGTGTTTGATTTTTTTTCGTTCATCAAGCTTTTAATGCTTGGAATTTGTATAGCAAATTTAATAATGTGGCTATCTATTTGTAAACTATCAGTACTCCCCTTTTTTATTTTATATTTATATAATTTATTTCATATTTATATAATGTAGTTAATGTTACTCTCGTCCGTGGCATACCTTAAGTCACACGTGCCCCCCGGTTGGTGCTAAATGAGTAACAGCTAGAGGCTATGGCTACTCGCTGCAGAAAGTTGCTTCGGAAACCTGATTCTTTCCAGTAAAATGTCCTACAGCGGTAGCCTTTTTGGAGGAGGGTAATTTAAATTTGAATGCCAGTTAATTTTTAAGCTTATCTTTAATGATATTTATTTATTTATTCTCCAATTGCTTTTAAAATTTTGCTAAAAATATAAACATGAGTTTTTCTTTACGTATACATGAATCGTAACATGAGTTTTAGGATATTTTCATTAAATGCATATTACAAAATTTTCAGTGAATAATTACACCGTTTGAAAAAATAATTCTGTAAAATGATGCAAATAGTGGTGACAAATTATGTTTAACAGGGTGCAAATATTTCACTATTTTAACTATAAATTTTTAAAATATTGAATGGCTTCATGAAAAAATTACTTGCATAATCAGGGATATTTCAGTTTCGCATTTTTTTTTCAATATTTTTAGAAGGAAACCCTTATTGAAAGAAATTAATTAATTAAATTATTCATTTGTTACATTTTGGACTTACTTTCCTGATTGGGAATTCTCCCACTGCATTTTTTATGTGTATACGTAATCTAACTTTTTGTATGAAATATTTGCTTAAGTTTGTAAATACTTTGTTGTAACGAATTTACAGAAATAATTATTTTCGAGTCTTTTATATGATAACTTGATTAAAAATGATCATATATATTTTCGTCTGATACTAGGTGGAAAGAAAAAACATTTAATTTAATTTCTGTAACTAATAATTAAAAGAGAAAGTCTAGCAATAAAAGCAAAGTCTTTTCTTTTTAATCAATAAAAGATTATTTTAAAACGCTTAAGATTTTTAAATGCCTCAGAAATCTTTTCCTCAGTTTTAAATTATTCTTGCCGTGAAATTTATTTCTTAGCATGAAATTTTTAATATGATTTTTTTTAAAGTTACCGAATACTACTCAGTTTTTTAATGGGACTTACAGGGAGAAATTTATTATTAGAAATAAAATATGTTTACTTTTTTCAAATTTTTAAAAATTGGAACTATAAAGATACATTTAATAAATACAAAACATCAGAGTTATGTGATCTGGAAAGTTTTTTATCGATATAAATATCTATATTTAAAACATAGATTCATTTGATTATTATTAAAATTTGTTCAAACAGATTCAATTATTCTTAGAACCAAGTTATTTAAAAATAACAATACTAAATAATTATTTTTCAAAAAAAATCTTTACGTTAAGTAGTATAATTAGTTTTTGTAATCAATAAATATCTAATCCCATATCAAAAAAACAGAAAATTCTCAAACTTATGATAGTTATTCAAAATTTATCTTTTCAAAAAGTCTGTGTAGACAGATGTTATTGTTTCTAAAAAAATCACTTGTCTGAAAAATAATCTGAAATAATTCAGCTTCAAAATGAAAGTTAATATTTTAAGCCTTTTGTCAGTAATTCTAACTCTTTTTTTAAAAAAAAGGTTTATTTTTATTCCGCATAGTCATCTTAATGATATTATATTGATTTTTTAACTATTTTTAATAAATGCAACAAAACAATCTTAAATGAATAAAATTTACCGTACTAATTATGCTCAAAAAAGATAAAAGACAGTAAGCAATAAATCTTTCAAAAATAAATATATTAGCAGGGATTATGAAACTGGTATTAAACAATCTCAGAGAGTTGAAAAATCTCTTATTTTATGGAAGGAAGTAATTCATAGTATTGGCCTTTTTAAAAGTCCTATTCTTGTTTATGATTTTTTTTTTAATTCATGGGTTCATGGACTCAGTCTTGCATGTGACTAGATCATGAGGAATAAAATAACAACAGCAAAACAAAGAAGCAATTCATTACTAGAAAGAACCTGCTTGATTTTAGAACCGAATATATTTTGGAAACTATACAGAAATGATAGTTATTCTTCATCCTGTTCTCTTCACTCAGAAACCAATGGGCTTAGGCCCAAAAACCAAAAATTGTGAAAATCGATATTTTTAATACATTTTAAAATTTGGATTCATTAATTTGATCAAAAAGTATATAAAATCTTTTTTTCTAAGGCAAGAGCTGCAACAGAGCATGATATTTACACGATATGTATATAAGAATGCAAATATTTTCTGAGACAATGGCAGAACCTTATAAACTTTAGGACTTATATTGTTTGGTAGTTGAAAAGTTTATGTAAGATATTTAGTAAGTTCTTACAAACCTTCATGGCTTCAATATTTCAGAAAACTTCCTGTATATTAAATTATGTATATATTACTATATATAAATTATCTTATCATGCATGAATTACTAAATTATACTTTTTTAGAATTATTTTTTTATTTCATTTTTAAAATACGTGAAGCAAACTTTATTATTATCAGCAAACAAGAGATCCTTCAGTGCATGAAATGATGATATAAATAACATTTTTATCAACATTTTACAACACATTAAGAAGGAAACAGAACTTCAAATGAGATTTAATATATTATCTGATGAATAGCAAGCAGGATTATTTATGTGAGGAATTTGTTAAGTATAAAAAAGAATGTGGGGAAGATATTAAGCAAACTTTTCTTTTCTAGCTTAACAATAAATCATACGAACAGTTTGAAACTTTAAATACTCATGTCACAGTATGAAATTGGTATCCTACTATATTATTTGACAAGGTGGAAAATTTTTCTGTGATGAAGGGTACAAAATCAATAGTTTTGATGGGGTGAAAATTAGAATCGTGAAGAAAATTTTTAAAAGGGGTAGGCGTTTCTGTTTTAGAAGCTTAACAGTCTTCTCGGTAACACTTAGGAGGCAGCCAATCATGAAATGAGCTGTGAGCAGACGGAAAGAACTCATTTTATATTTCAAACACAATTGCGTAGTTAAAATAAAGGCGTTAATAATGCTTGCCAGATTCACTGTAAGCATTTTAATCTTTAATGTTATCATATTTTTCTTCTCATCTTTTTTGTTCGTGTTGTTTCCTAGTATTATTTGATACATGCAAGTTTTCTCATATTTAAATAGCTTTCTATTTAATTTTCATCACATTTCGAAGAATGAACCAAAGTATAAGTTTTGACAGGAAAAAATAATGTATTTTAGAATATTGTTGATCTTTCCGTTTTGTACTAAGTGTTTTATTATATTTATTTCATTCAAAATATTTCCACTCTTTTGGATTATAAGAAAATCTCTATTCCATATTTCTGTTGTTTGAGTTTCTTAAAATTTGTTATAATTCATAGTTTTCCCATTGTGATTAACTTGAAAATTAAATATATTTCAATATTTACATAATTTGCTCTTTGGTGTATATAAAAATTTATTTTAATAAAAACTATGATTTTCATTGTATAATAAATTTGTTTGATATTCATCTGTGTTAATAATATGTGGAAAAAAAGCTTATTCCAGGGAAAAATTTCAATTCTTTCATTAATATATTTTAAAATTTTCAGTGGTCTATTTATTGCTATTATTGTTATATTATTTAATGCTAAATTGAAAAGAAAAGATGACATTCATAATATGTATTTTGAGAATTATTCTATCATATTATAATTAAATGCTAAATTAGAATTTTATTAGTATTACTTAATAAAATTCTTATTTAGTTAATTGTTAATTTTATGTATTCTGTGTATTCTGTTTTCTTATTTTTCTCATTTACTCAATATTATTCAGAAGAAGTTTTTCTCGTTATAATATAACTTAAATTTATAAATTTTCCAAATAATATGATATTTAACTAGAAATTAATTTAAATTATGTAAATTTTTTTTAATATTCTGTGCTTAAGAATTTTCAAATGCATAAAAGTAATATGTATATTCTTAAAAGAACTTTTAGTAAAAAAATTCAAAGACTGCTGTTTTAAATATTTACATGTGAACAAAAGCTTTAATTGCTTATAAAGGGAATTAAATGATCACGGATGTACTGATAAAATATATGAATATTTTTTAACGCTTTCTTTTACAAAATTGAATATAATTACTGTTTACATTTTGAGCTAAACTTTAAGACTATTTGTAAAACTCTTAAAAATTTTCAACACTTAAAGGCACCGTCCATCTTTTTTCCTTTATTATGTGATTGGCCGGGTCTTTTATTCAAATTATAGTTAATCAATGTAGAAATTTTCTTCAACTAATTCAACGTTAATTATTGCTAACTAGAGTTTAGTTAATTAATTTTGACTTTTCAAATTTTTGAAGCATAAAGACTTAGAACGGCTTAACTATTAAGGTGCAAATTTTGTTAAGTCGCTAATTAAGATGAGAAAGCATAATTTTTCTTTAGACATTTATTTTGTGCTTCTGTTTAAAAATTGAATTTTAACGTTGTAATCTTATAAAGTTAACAAAATCGTTAAAGGAAATATAAGGTATATATATATATATATTTCTCTTTACTCCATTTAAATTTTAGGTTTATTAAAGATTAAATGCTGAAAACGTTTAGAATTGGGATAAAAAATGCTCCACAAAATTTTTGACAAAATTATGTACACTTTACTATAGTTTGAAATCACAAATTCAGACTTGGAGACTCTTGGAGTAAAATAGATAAATACCATCTTTACTACAATTTCTGGTTTAGTTGTGTTTGTCGGAAGAAACACTAAGAGCAAGGCAAGGGCAAAGAAGTCTTTATTAAAACCATAGTTGTGTGAGCCATAGGATAGATTAGCTTGCTTGTTAAAATTTTTAAAGTTTGAAGTAGAATCGGAAGAAAGAATCTGTTTGACGATGCAAGGTTTTGGAATGAATAAAAGAAAAGATGACAATCATTTTAAAAATAAGAAGTTTGTACCTAGGAAGAACAAAAGTAAACCATCAATAGGTTGATCAACCTTTTTAATAATGTGCGTACCCAAGAAATTAAGAAGTCATGAATATTTTGTTATAAAACTCATGCAAGTGCAGACTGTTTTCACTTTAGAAAATAAGCTTGGGGGACAAGCAAAAGATCTTAATTGGAAAAAATTGTTGTTTTGCTTGTCTGTCACCGATCACCTAGTCATAAAATGCTGAACTTTCGTTAAACGCCTGATTTGTGATAAAAAGCATGTTACATTGATGTGAGATCATCTTCTGAATGTAAGCAAGTCAAGTCAGATAAAAGAAGAAAATGACGTGAGTTTATCGATATTGAATTTTTATTTAAAAGTTTTCTTTCAAATTCTTAAGTAGAAGCCTCTATTTGTTAATAAAGAGAATATATTTCGTGTGCTTTGTTATATAGGCTCACAAAGGTCATATATAATAAAGAATGCTGCAGAGGAGATAAAATATCCAGTTTGTCACCAAGAAACAATCAAACATTAGCTGTTCGGAGGTTTTTATCAGGAATACAAACATAAATAATATAGAATAAGGCTTAAAATTTTAAATGGAAACGTTTGTTGTAATTTTGAAGTATTGGATCAATCCGTTATTTGTGAAAACGTTCAACCAATAAAGAACAGGTCCTGACTGAATGAGTTAAAGAAATATAGGCGCTGTTTTAACTGATAAAAGCCCTTCTTGTGAATCCATTCTTTTTCTTAATCTTAATTGGAATAGCTATTATTGGCTGACTTTTAACAGGTGAAAGAAAAATATTGTCATCAGGTTTGGCAACAGTTGAGACTCAGTTTGGCTGGACATTTATAGATAAATTTCTAAAAGACAATGTACATGAAAATTTGGTAATAACAATTAGGTTAATGTTTATTAAGTAAGTCGATATAACTAATTTCTGACGTTTAGATTTAATTGGTATTAAAGATCCCATCGAGAAGAAGTCATAATATGAAACTGATAGCCAAATCAAAAAACAATTTCTGGTGACTGTCAGATTCAAAGAAGAGTGGTATCTAGTTTGTTCATCTTGGGCCGATGATAAGTCACCATTACCTAATAATTTAAATTTGTCGAAGAAGCGATTAGATTATACAGTGTCAAAGTTTATAAGTATGACTTTGTATCAGGAATACGATAATGTGTTTTCAAATTGGCTTCAAGAGGATGTCATAGAAGAAATTTTACAAGATGAAGCTCAAAATTACGAAAACATCATCATCCAGTGTTAAACCATATCATGTTTACCTCATCATCCTGTGTGTCAAAACCAGAAATCACTACTCCTATTCAATTGGTGTTTGACGCATCAGCAAAGATGACAAATCAGCTTTCTTTGAATCGATACTTAAAGAGTGGACCAAATCTCATTGAACTTATACCTGATATTTTGATACGTTTTCGAGAAAAAAAAAAGACTGACGTTACAGAAGACATTCGGAAAGCTTTTCTCCAAATAAATGTAAACAAGAAATATCGTGATGTCTTGAGGTCCCTATGAGGGGAACAAGAAGGGTACAAAATATATAAAAAGTTTCGACATAAGACAGTAATTTTTGGCTTTTAATGCAGCCCATTCTTTTGAAAATTGTGATAAAACATCATATAAATATGTGTGAACTTGTTAATGCCTACTTTAAGAATAAACTCCTAAAGAGTTTTTATGGTGACAACATGTTACTACATTGTCGACATAAAAAGTATTTTAATAATCTAGAAGAATTGAGAAAAAAATTTTCTAACTCTACTTTGATAATGAAGGAAGGTGGTTTTGATCTAAGAGGTTGAGAAAATTCCAAAGAAAGCTCTGAAGTATCTAAATAATTTGAAACTCCTATACTGGTGTTAATATGGAACCGTAAAAGAGATTCATTAAAGGTTAGCATAAGCTGGCTGAGTAAAATATCTTTACTCACGAAGAAGATAATCTTGTCAATTGTGCATAAAAGTTATGGTCCTATTGGTTATACATCCTCAGATATGATTTTTCCAAAATTGATTTTACAATAAGATTGAGGATTGGAAATAGTCTGGGACAGAGAGATACCGAATAGCCTAAAACGGCAGTTTTTTCAATTGTCTGATAAACTCAAATGCTTAGAGGAGATACCTAGATTTATTCAAATAATTTAACTCTTCATTAATTTAACAGGAGGCACCTTACATTGTTTTCGTAGTGCCAACAGAGACACTTATGCCACTGTGATATTCTTAAGAATTGAAAATGGGGTAAGTAGAGAATTAATGCTCATTGCTCCAAAATCTCTCATAGAACCACAAAAAAGTGGAACAATCCCATGAAAAGAACTTTTGACTGCTCAAATAGAAACTCGATTTACTAATTCTATTACTGAAACTCTTGATTGGAAAGAAATTTAGTGCTATTACTTGTGTGACTCTACTGAGGTAGTTGTCTAGATTTCTAGAGTACAGAATTGGTCTGTCTTTATAAGAAACCGTATCAATAATATAAGAAAACTCAGCAATCTCTCTTCATGACAACATGTTCCTGGGAAAATAAGACCAAGTGATTTACCTTCAAAAAGATGCAATACAAAGAAACTTGTTTCTCTAGCTTGGTGGAAGGGTCCTCAATGGTTGAAAATGCCTTTTGATGATGTCATGAGATTTTCTAATCCTAAATTTATGGAAGACGAAATTAAACAGGAAAAACTAAAAGTTTTTATGACTCTAACTAATGCAGCACCAAAGACTTCCCATAATGACTAATATTATGAATAATTTTCTAGTTATCAAAATATAGAACTCATGATGGGTGGATTCTTCGTTTTAAGAGTAAGTATAGAAAGCAGGTAACTGCACAAGGAGAATTATTTGTAAAAGAACTCGAAGAAGCCTAAATGCGAACTATAAAGATTATTCAAAAAGAGTCTTTCATTGTTGAAGAGGAGGACAGATTGAAATCAGTTGACCATCTTGCAGACGTAAAAAGGTTTATTGCGATTGAAAACAAATTTAGTTTAGAGAATAGACCATGAAAATTTTATAAAACCTGTACTTTTGCCTTCAAAGCACCAAGTTGTGAATAAACTCATTTTACACATTCACGAAAAAATTGCCATGCTGGAGTCCAAATTACCTTGAAACAATTCAGAGACAAATATTGGGTACTAAGTGGGAGAAAAACAGTGCATGCAGTCTTGTCAAAATGTGTCATTTACAAGAGATTAAATTCAAAAAATTCAAAAGTTGATCCTGGTCCACTTCCAGAGAAAAGTAATAGATGCTACTGTTTCAGTCGTAAGGATTGATATGGCAAGTTCACTATTTCTTAGAGATCAAAAAATGCTGGGTGTTAATAATCACTTGTGGTGTCACATGGATGCTAATATTCATATTTTGAACTGATACTTGGCATCAACTGTTGCATTTTTGATGGCCTTTAAATGGTTCGTAGCTCGCAGATGAAGGCGCTCAATCATTTACTGTGATAATGACACGAATTTCATTATCGCAGGTAATTCTTTGAAGTATTTAAATTGGTGAAGTATTGAAAAACACGGAACATTAAATTCTATTTAATGGAGGTTTAATCCACCGGCATGGTGAGATGTCTGGTGGGTGTGGCTGATCAGAATGCTGAAAGATCTCCTAAAAATAATTTTAAGTAAGGCATGCCTATCCTACAAGAAGATGAGGACTGTGTTGGTTTATTGTGAAAGCATGATGACCTTTGACTCACATATATGAACAAGAATCCCGGCAAGCCATTTCTTCGAAAATGTTCCTTCAAGACGTCTATGAAAGTAGCTTACCTGCTGTAGATACAATAGACCAAAAGTCTTTAATAAAAAGAGTGCAGTACAGACTAACTTTACAAAAGGAATTAAGAGCTCGTTTTAAATCAGAATATTGGGATTCTTAGTTCAATGGAAAAATTCGAAACCAGATCTGTGGAAGATTTGCATTTAGGGATATCGTATTAGTAGGCTCAGATAATAAGAAACGAGTCAACTGACCTCTTGATCGTATCATAGAACTCCTGCCAGTGAAGGATGGCAGCGTACGCCTAGTGAAAATACAAACATGTACCAATCAGCTTTTACAGCCAGTATAACGAGTCTACCCCCTGGAAGTACTTGCCTCAAATGATTATCGCTAGCTTATAATTCAAGGATCCTCTTATAGCATCACTGATCAGAACTTCTCTGAGACTACATTAAGGTCTAACAATGGTCAAAAGACTGATAAACTTTTAATATTGAAGAAACACGTGAGAGAAAGAATGATCTGTGTTCCAGAAAGAATGAATTTATGAAAATTCTGTTTTAAAGTTAAATTTATAAATTTTTCCTTTGCTAAGTAGGAGGATGGCAAAGTTTAAATACTTAATCAGTTAATATTTTATTTATTATTTATTGAGATTGTAAAATTACTTATAAACCATGTTTTAGTTTTATATTTTTGTTGAATGGCAACGTCTGTAATATTCTAGAATTGATTATTGATTATTATGGATTTTGTAAGCAATGTTTTATTTTAAGCTTGTTTTTTTGATTGAAAATAAGTTGCTAAATGTAAAAAACATCTTAGACTAATCATTTGCTGAGCTTGGAGCTTATTTGAGTGATTAAAACAAAAGTATCAGAGAAATATATTGATTTTTTTTTCATTTTCTATTAGTTACATTGTTAGTGAAGTATTAATATTCATAGAAAAGAAGTAAACTGTAAGCAATGAACTACACATATAAAAGAATTTTGATTGGAATATCATATTTAAATGCTAAAATGCTTAACCCTATCGTTGCGCATTTCACGATTTCTATGGGCAACTTAAAAGTAGCAAAACTCGGATTTGCGTAACCCGCAATATCCGTTCATACATTTTTATACATTTGTATATCATCGTTCATACAATATTCGAGTTCATACATTTTTTGCTGTCTCTTTAACTGTGTAACTCGCTTTTTCCCATTGATGGTTTCATTTCGGCTTTTCTGCCATGTGTTTAATTGTTTATTTAGATATGGCCTAACAAATAGAGTTAATTGTCCATATTTCTGCGAAATTGCGTGCAAATTGCTTGTAATTTGCGCGCACTTTTCAAAGCTCAAAGATGTCTGTCATCTAGATGTCTGTCTGATAAGACATCCTGCGAGTTATATAACCTATAACTTTTCTTGAGGGATATAACTTATATTCATAACGGTATTTCCGACACTGATAGCAGTTCTGACTCAGATTTCAAGTATATTTTAGATAGTTATATATATATATATATATATATACCATTGCCATCAATTTCGCTATATATATATACCATATATATATATAGCGAAATTGATGGCAATTTCTTTGATTCCTCGGTTGTTAGTAATGAATATGATTTTGCATATTTTCATTATTATAACTTTTTTATATTTGTGTCTTAAAAAATAAATCATAATTTATCCAAGTTTTGCTTTTACATTTCATTATTCTTGCAATTCAATGTTCTGACAACCTTTTTCTCTGATGTAATTTTATGTTGAAAAAAAAACTCTTTTACAAAATTTTTATAAATTTTAACTTCAAAATATATGTAGATTTAAAATATGTAATAAAAAATACGCAATTTTTAACGTCTTTTGATAAAAAAAAAACAACTACGCAGTGAGAGAGTTAATACAGTTCTCACATTCATATAACAAACAGCGATAAATATTAGGTAGGGAAAAAGAAATCCATTATTTTTACGTGAACTTTTTGTAACTTCTTTTGGATTCATTTTGTAAAAAAGTTTCAAACAGCTTTCATGTAGATTTTTAGGTCTTGCGCGTTACGACTGCTGACATGCTGTTAACTTCGATCATTTTTGATATTTTATAGACATTTTCGACTATGCTGTATCCACATGCGAGGTGCATCTCTAACATCAAAAATACCCGAACGGAATCGACGAAACAAAAATTGTACTAACTGGTTGTTACAGTCTTATATAGGACGATAAACACCTTTCACAATTTTAGCCACCCGGCTATCTTTTTCGCCGTTACAAGAGAAAAACGAAAATGTATCGAATTTTCTGTTTGTTGTCTTCCATTTTTAAAACCTTGTACTCGTAACTGAATTAATCAAACAAAAAACCGCAAGAGGATATTTTAGTGTCAAATGTCACCTTTCCAACGAGAATAAATCTGAAATTGTTTGATTGATACCTCACGAGATATCGATCACTACAGACGTCTACCGAAAAAATAATGGATTACTTTTTCACCAACCTAATATATTACGCAAATAATATGTAAATTATTTTTTATCCTTTTACTAGTTATTTTAAAAATAAATAAAGGAAGTAACAACATTATAAGTATTTTTTAATATTTCCTCTTTTTTCATTATTTATAAATTTGCTTACATTTATCTATCAACGATTATAATTGCTTAAAATAAATTTTTACAATTTTCCACTATAATGATTAATGAAACTCTTAGCTCGTATAATCGATATAACTGGAACCAATTCTCAAGATAATTACATTGAGCATAACATTAACGTCATGAAAAAGTCTATCTTACTTAGAGTGTTTTAATTTCCAGTTGTTACCCAATTCTGCAAAACGTTTTAAAACTAAATGCTTTAAATCATGCTTGTTGGTTGATAGAGAATTCTTTTTTTGGTTAACTTATGCAATGTTAAATGATGTCTAAAAATGGCACACGCCCATGTAAAACCATTCATTTCCCGGCCAGCTACTGTTTTTGAACAACGTGCCTGGAATAACATATCACTAACTAAGGGAATAATATTTTTGAAGAAACAAATACGTTTCCTGATCTAACGACTGAAAGTGTTTCATTTGTGAAAAAGAACATAGTTTTAATTTCTAGGAGAAATTATTGTAGCCAGTAGCTGATGTTTATTTGCACTTTTTCTCAATAGTTTTATTTATAGTTTTACTTTACAAATTTATGTTTTAAATGTAAATTGACCACGTCTTATATAGTTTTAATTGTTTCTAGATATTAGATATTTAGAGTTCAGTAACTTATATTTCTATTGAAATTTGTCGCTTAACAACTTTAAAGTAATTATTTCATGAAAAACAATTATGAAATTTAGATAGTCAAGTTCAAAAGTTTTTTTTTTTTTTAATAAAATTGTAAATAACTTAAACATGTATTCATGGTCATGCTAAAAATGGGTCTCATGCATTAACACTGTACTGGAACAAAAAATTAGTTCATCACAACATATTAAATAAAATTCTAAGAATACACTTAAAAACATTTGAGGACTTTTAAAAGAAGTCCATTGCTAAGAAGTCTAATTATATTGAGTGCGGCTCGTACAATCAGCACGTTAAGTGAATGCTTAAAATTAAATGCAATGTATTAAATATGATTACTCCCGCCAGTGTAGGTGCTGAAAGTGTCTTAAACCCACTTCAGCACATGTGAGCATACTTGAGATTTATATACACTCTTGTTAATTATTGTGCTTTGATGCTATTGAAGACATCCTATACCTTGAGTTTAATTGAGCGTGGCTTTGTTTCGTAGACACTTCTTTTTAACAATTCCTTCAAGTAAAATTCATAAATGAACAATTCTAGTGGCCGAGGAGAATACAAGCCTTTGTTGATCGTCTTCTCAGATCATACACCTCACACGCACGGGACAATTATGATGTGATCTGTGGCATGTTACATCATCCTGCTGAAGGTAATATATCTGACGTATTTCTTCTAGAAAGTTTGGAAAATCTCCTCAAGGAATCCTAAACTGATTTCACTGTTCCCTGTCGTCTCAAAGAATATGGGCCCCAGACACAGATTTATAATTAAAATCTAGAATAAATTAAAAAAAAGTCTTTACTAATATTTTTGTGTTGTCTATTATCACACAAATATAATCACTTTATTTCTTCAGAATCTTTATTTGCTTATTATAATGGAAAATGTAGATAAAAAATCAAGTACTTTAAATAATATCAAAAAGTGAACTTTTATTGTTTATACAGAATAATTGAAATAGTATATATAGTTAACTAATTACTCTTTGTGTTTTTAGTAAAGTAGAAATTTTTTAAGGTTTGATTCTATTCTTAATCTATAAAATTGCAAGTATATCAAAAATTGATTTTATGTTTAGTTTTATTCTATTGTGAATTAAATTGATTTATACCCTCAGCTACAAAGCTACAATGAAAATATAACATTCATAATTTTCAATAATTTTCTATTCTACTAGAAAGTCAATAAAATTGGTCAAAAAACAGAAATTAGGGCCTCTCTTTGCATTTAATCATTTAATATCTTAACATTTAATATAAAAATATTTTATGCACTTCAAATGAAAATTATTTAAATAATTTCAGTATGATAGTGATTAAGAAATGCTATTCTGGATTCATAACACATTTATCTTAAATGTTTTATAAAATTGCATAAACAAAATTAATCACAAAATGAAACCATATATTTTAAATTGTTTGATTCAGAAAAATAATTAAAAAAGCCTTCGAAAATAATTATCACCTATAATATAAATCTTTCTGCATGCATAATATATTTAGAATTTCAAAAGAACATGAGTGTACTTGTTTAATGAAAAAGGGTGATGTTTAGCATTTCCTTGCCATAAGAAAACTATCCACATTTCTTTCAAAAATTACCTTCTTACATAAAATGAGCCCCTAAATAAAGGTTTCATAAGAAGTAGAACAAAAAAGTGAGGGGGGAGGATTATGATAATAGAACTAAAATTTATGAAACGATAGAGTTGTAAATAGCTTTTGCAATAGGTTCTGTAAAATTTGCAATAAAACGGGCATTAAAAATTACAGTAAAAAGTACTGCAAAAATTACAATAAAAAGTGCTGTAAAAAGGTAATAAAAAGTGCTGTAAAAATTACAGTAAAATGTTCTGTAAAACTTTTTACGGATATGCTGTAAAATGTGCAGCAAAATTGTACTGCTACCACAATTGCCAGCACTTTTTACTGTAAAAATCATTGTGCTTTTTTTAAAGAGAAGGTACTGATTTTGGCAGGAACCACACTTTACAGAAGTCTATAAATTTAATTATTCGATACTTGGTCAATATGTTATCTACAAAATGAACTTTGTTGTGATATCTCTTGTCTTTCTTGGAGTTGCAATTTGGGTGGCCAGCAGTGTATTTAGAACGTTTTAGATTAATAACTTGGCTAAATAAGAAATCATTGTGAAATGTTTACTTTCTATTGGAAAATATAAAGATTAAATGAAGACTATACAAACTGAAGAATGAGCTAAATTATTAAAGCTTACTACAAATAAAAGTTTTTAAAAATAATCTAAGAATTTTTATTTTTCTTGATTCACACATTTTCTTCAAAAATCTGTCCTGTTTGTTTGAATTGTAAGACTAGTATGAATAAGTTTGTATTATAACTATAAAGTATTCACAAATTATACTGAAAAATATTACGTGATACAAAATCAACACATGATAAAATATTCTATATTTAAAAAATATTTTACTTAGTTTCCTTTTATAATAAGTTGATAAAAAATATTGGAGGAATCTAATTAAAATTAATTGTATTTCTTTCAAAAATTTACTTCAATAAGAAGTGATATGTATCCCTCAACAATCAATAAGAAAAATATTTCAAAAGAATTAATTATATATTATGTATACATTAAAAATATTATAAATTTTATAATTTTTTACTTTATATTTTCATTAAATGAAATTATTTATTAAATTGTAAACTTCTAACTATAAACGTGAAAGAATTACCAAATACTCATAAAAAACATTTTTTCTAACTTTTTTGTTTCTGAGCTTGCAAAAGAAATCCTAAAAAGTTGTTTTCTTGAAGAGTATTTGCTTTTTTATTTTACAAAATGAAATGATTTACTACGAAGTAGTAACTTTTGACCAACGTTAAAAAACGTATGCATTTGAAATGTTTCCTTCCCAGATTTTCTTATCTAGTTGGATTTCTAGCAAATTCTTCTAAAAATAAAAAAAATTAAGAAAAAACGTAGCCATTTCTTATATTGAACAACAGGCTCTATATTTATGACTTCTATTTATTCCTCTTGATCTAAAATGTGTCAAACTTGCGTGACGTCGTCTTCAAATATTTGTATTCTTAGCATAAAGTAAAAATATTTTTTTAGACTCTCCAGCATTTTATTTATTTATAGCTTGACCACAAAAACAATACATTTAAGAAATAAATTATTCCCAATTTAAATATCCTATTTGTGTTGTTTGATAAGAAAGAATGGAACAAGTCTTGTTGAGGATATTATTTAATTTCAAAATTTATGGCACACTGAATATACCATATAAATTTTCTTATTGAATAATAATTTTATATATTCTTTGGAGATAATTTAAATCCGTAAGCTAAGAGAATCAATTATCAATTTTTAAATTTAAAAGCGGTTTAGCTTTGATGTTTTATTCAAATATAATAAGTCATTAACATTATTTAATAAGTAACATTATAGGCAAAACAAATTTCAGTAAATATATATATATAATCCGGTAATCATTTCTATATAGTTTATAGACTTAAAATAGTCTTGTCTAATCTAGAATAAACTCAGTTTTATTCCAGATTCTATATTTTACTTATTTTTCTCTTTTCAGTAAACATTTAAATACAAATTTAATAAATGAAATTCATTATATTTTCTCATAATTTTGAAATAATTAAAATTTTCCTTATTTATGCTATTAGACTAGTTTAAATTTTGAAACATCTAATTTGTATGATTAAAGAACTCGTTTTTACGCTAATTTATAATAATATTAAATGCTTTTTGAGATTCAGATAATTATCTCGGTTATTTTTTCTTTCATAAATCATGAATATATCATGTGAAATGTCATCCAATAATTAATGTAGATTTAAATAAACATTAACCAAAGACTTGAGTAAAAATCCTTTGAAGAGTGTTAAATAATATTTTTGTATTTCTTATAAATAATAAATGCTTTTCAATGAACAGGAAGTAATATACCATGTTTCCTACTTAAACGGAGTTAGGAGAAACTGTCAGTAATAGATGATAGTGAGAAAAATACTTCTGTAGATAGCTAAAACAGAACACTGAAGGCCACTGAAGAACATCTGACAACAACAAGATCCATTCTACCATTCGGAGCACTCAGGAGAAACCAGTAAATGGGATTTGACCATTTTGAGATACGAAGAAAAAAAAATAGAAAAGAACAAAGGGGGAAATTCAACTCTTTTTTTATTTAGCCCTTTTCCCCTATTTGGAAATAAAGTTAGGGTCATTCTCCAAAGAGGCAAAGAAAGATAGAGACATGCGAAGGATCTTTTCCCTGGATGTTTCAGAAAACGACATTTAAAGAAGAGAAATGTAAACAAAGCTTTTGTAACGAAAAAAGATAACTTCTGATTTATTTTTATAAGACTTTTTTATACTAAATAAAATAATTCTAATAAATAAATAGACTAGGGTTAATTGAAGCTGATCTCATTTTTGTTTTGAATAAAGTTTTGTTTCCAAAAAAAATGATGTTGGAAGCCTAAAAAATTTGCAAAAGTTACAGAATGATTGCTGCTTCGGAATTAAATATTTATAATATTTCATATGCAATGTATTTAAAAAAATTTATATTCTTATTAGTTGTAAGTACTAGGAAATAATTTATAAACTTGAAATAGAATTTTTAATAAAGCAAATATTTTAACTAATTTTTATATTAAAATAACTTTATAATTTTTATAAAGCAAATGTTTTTTTTTTAACTTGTGCATAAATTTTTCTATATTCATGGAAGAAATACAGGTACCTGGGTTATTTATATTATGTTAATACTTTAACAAAAATACAATGTCTCAAAACGAAACAATCTATGTTAATAACACATAAAATATTAATGGCACATTAATTATGATATATGATTTTCGTAGTATGACAAATGTTTCTCGTATATTAAATTCTTTAAGTTCTTATCTTTGGCATTGCGTAGCAGACAGCTTTGTAGCCTAAAGCTGTTGTAAGACATTTTAATATTCATCTCATAAATTGCCTTCCTGGATTTTATATATATATATATATATATATATATATATATGTATGTATGTATTTGTATGTCATAAAAGAAGAAACCTGGAAAACTCACATGTTTCTACCCCTATAGATGTACGTGTAGAAAGCAGAAATACAACATACAATTTTAGTTGTTCCACAGTAGCTGTGATATAAAAACCAAGATCTTTTGTTCAGAACATTGCTATTTTACCTTTAGGTCAAGGTGAACCCTTAAATTATATTTATTTATATTTGTGCTTAAACATGACTACATTCTAGTTTCGGAAAATTGGGAAATTGTTAATAATAAGCCCTACACCGGTTTTTAAGCCTGAAAATATATGTTCTCAACTGTGAGTATCTAAAAATTGTGTTTTGTGTTCAGGTACATGATTTTTGAAATCAGTTTCACAAACTGCAACATTTTCTCTCTTGAGCACTATAATATAAGCAATAAAAAATTATGGGGTTAATTTTTGCATAATCAAATGTTGTAATCAGTAAAATATTTGATAAACCACATTTCTATGAAATAAAAAAGCACAAATTAATTTAAAATATTAGTTTGGGGACAATCCATCATTTTTCGGTTGAAGACTGTAGTGTTCGATATCTCGTTAAGTATCGATCATAATTCTGGAATTTCTTCTCACTAGAAAGATCATAATTCGCACTAAGATATTTTGTTGTTTAGTATTTGGTCCATTCAGTTTTAAGATACGGGGTGTTAAAATGTAAATCAACAAAGAAAGAATGCTGTACATTCACAGTTTTTATTTGATAAAGACCAAAATACAAGTTAAGCGGTTGAAAATCGGGAAAGGTATATGTAGTTCCGATACTGTAACGGCCAATTACATGTAACTTTGGTTTTATCGATTCCATTCAGGTATCCTTAAATGTTAAAGATGCACCTCACACAGGTAAGCCCATTATCCGAAATATCAATCAAATCACAAAAATGTCCAAAGTTGACCAGCATGATGAAAGATCAGTCACAAAACAGTTTGAAATCGTTTGCGCAAAGCTAATCAAATCATGTAAGGAAAGCCTTGAAATTCTCGTAAAAATAATGGATTTCTTTTTCCCCAATTTAATAATATTCTTACATAAGTAGAGAACCAGTATTTTGATGTTAGGGAACATTTCTGGGTTGCTATTCAAGTTATCAATTTCGATGTTCTTCTAATTCAGGCGCCAAGGTGGCAGACGAATACTTAGCCTTTTGCCTTCAATTCAATAGTTAGTGACTTCGATTCTCACGTCGGACATGGGTGTTTGTAATGGTTCGAAATTTATTTTAAATTGTAGGTCCTAATCTAATTAGCCTTCATGTAGAATAAATTACCTTTGAGCGACAAACTAACCAAACTTCTAGTACTGACTAAAGTCAATATTGAATCAGGGAATTAAAATTATCAGCGATAACGTTTAAGCAATGTACCATATCTATAAACAAAACCATTACTATCCATAAATATATCACTACGTGTTATTAGAAACAACTTAATTAACAAAGTTTACTTATTATTCGATATTAATTTGAGTCCCATTAGATTTATTATAAGAAATAACACAATTAAAAGATTTGAATATAGATTATTATCCTTGGATGTCATTCGCTAGATTACTGTTTCATTTTGACTAATGAATAGATTATTAATCATTCGATAGTTTTATTATTAGATAGTGGTATCACTGGCCTATTTAGTTAGAAAGTTCATTCTCGTTATCGGAAGATTGTGAATTTAAATTCCGACTTAACCGAAGATCGGTCATTTTCACTCATGGTGGCTGGAGCACCTAAAATGTGCTTGGCTGCAATGTCCTCCACGTGAAATGATACCTCAAGGAGTGACAGATAAAGTCTGCAGACCTTCGGCTCAGGCCCTGACTCACTCATTTTCGAAATCCAAAATGGCGTACAAAGTGCCTCATTAAATAGTCATCACTTCCGTCCCTTTTAAACTGAAAATATGGAAAAGTGTTCTAGCAGGAGGGTATTATAATAATAGCAATTAGACATTTATAGTAAATCAATGAAAATAAATGTTATTTTTACTTTAAGGGAAAGATTTTTATTGATAATTAAAATCATATTCAAGTTTCGAAAGAAAAGAAGTCTCGAAATTTTCCAAGCATCCATTCCAATAAATGTGCATGCAGAAAGCAGAAACGCAATCTCCGTCATATGAGATTTGGTATTAAAGAAAATCAAATTTACAAAATCTTCTACAAAAATAATAGTCCTAACAATTGCTCAAAGCTATGGCTCTGTTAAATTTCAATTGAAAATTTTCTAGTATTCATGGTAAACTTGTATTTGAATTCTTTATTTAAAGCCAAATTTCACCCATTTTTCATCACAAGATGCATTTTCTAATTTTGCTTAAGATTTTTGTAATTTCTAAGGATCTCAGGATCTAAGTTTTCCCACTCTATGACATACAGTATTTTTTTAAACGAAAATGACACATTGCACAAGTGTTCATCCTACATTAGGAAAGCCCTTTTGAAATTTCTTGAATGATTCATAATAACTGTCATTGAAGTTTCTTCTATTGTTACGTATAGTTAACACTCTAAATATTGGTACTTCTAGAATTTTGCAGCTTCTAATTTTATAATGGTTTTACATAGCTTTCCAGGAGTTTTCTCAAAATTTCATATCCGATAATCGTCAATAGACAACCATTCAGCTATAATGCAGAATCAAAGTAAAAATTGCAATTACCATTGGATAGAAGACAATGTAGATGAATTTATAGTATATACATAAGATATTAGCGTATTCTTAAGCTTCTTTTTTTTTTTTTTTTTTTTTGGAAGAGTTGCTATTGTGACACAATCAGAAAGACTTTGCTCATAGAAATGAATACTAGAAAATTTAATACAAATTAGTTTAAGGTCTCTGTGTTTATAAAATTCTATGTATTTTAGCCAAAGATGAATTGATATTTCTTCATGAATCTAATATTTAAGAATAAAGAAGAGTCTGTCTATTCAAGTGCAACTGTAAGCTAAATCTGCTAGGCATTTCCGTTGAATACGTCATGTCATAACTTTAAAATCTTCATTAATAAAGCATTATTCTAAATTATAAAATAAATAGTCCTGGCTCTATACACAATTAAAGAGCAATAAAATATTCAAAAACTTTATTTGTAAAAAAAAATAAAAGAGAAAATAGCAATGTAAAAATATAATTTAAAACATTGTAGCTCTTCTAATATTCAACACTAAGTTGTAAGTAGAATTCCATATAAATAATTTTTTATATATAATCTCATTCATAAACAATCCTTCATCTCAATAAGTTGTCTGGAATGCATAAAATTTTTATTTTTTATCTATAAATTAAAATTGCCTTAAAACCAAAAATGTTCATCAATCTATGTATACATGCAATAAAAAATAGTTCCCTGAAAATGATTATTTTTGAATAAATGAAGTTAAGAAGCAACAAAAAATATTCTGTCGTCATTTTAATAAAGGACGGTTGAATTATTAAGTCAACAAACTTGAAGATGAACATATATGTCAGAAATAAGATACAGAGTTCTTATGAAGCAAATACATACCACATATTTGAAGCACACGATTTTTATCAAACTTTAAACTCACAGTACATGATTTATTTAAAATCCAAGCAAATAAAAAGTTAATTTCTTTTTTATTTATTTCTTTTAAAGTTTCTCAGTTAACTTAATATCTATTAAAATGAACATCAATGAAAATTCTCTGAATTCCATACGAAGAAATGTTTTATTGATCTATTGTAACCGCTTTAAAGAAAAAACGAATATGTTTTAGAAAAATAAAAATGTCTTAAATATTTCATGAATAATTCTTTTGAAAGAAAGAATTATTCTAAGATTCGCATGAATGCATAAGGACATCAAATTCTTTAGTAAAACTCACATATAAAATTCTGACTAGTTTTTGTACAAAAAATTAACCTTTTTTTCTTGTTTGATTTCATGTCGAATATCCAATCCACGAGTAAAATAGTTTATCTTATCGTTTTGCGATAAAATTATTTCTAGAGTATACATAAATTTTTTTATTCATTTGTTTTATAAAAACTTTCCTGAATTTAAAGACCGCTTACCTTTTAATTTTACGCTTACCTTACCTAAGAATTTGGCTCAAAAATTACATAGAAAAATTTTTAAGAAATAATTTTCTTTCTCCATTTTACAATATACAAATATTTCCTTTGGAATGCATAAATAATTCCTCTGAATCTTTTAACAATCAAAAGCTGTAGTTTTATAATATTACTTTTTTAAGTAAAAATATTTTCTCTTGGATTACTAAATTTTTAAAAGAAATTAAATTCATTTGCGTATTAATTAAATGTCGATTATAAAATGAAACTTATACGAACAAAAATATACAATACTTTTAATATCAAAACAAAAATTATAAATAACTAAACAAATGATAAATTTTAAAATTGTATTTCTAAGTTATCAGCAGAGTATTATCTTTTTAACTGATTCTATTATAAAACTTGATTCCTTTATTAATTAAAAATAACTAATATGTTATGCAAAGTTCATCATTCATTATAAAAAGTTTCGTTCTAAGGGTGTCATTAGACTGAAAACTAATGTTTGTATAATTCAATATTGAACAGTGTATTAAGACAACTAGTTAAATTTCTCTCATTTTGATACTTTAAGTGCGGAAGACTTATATCTCAACTTAAAAACAAATATTTTAAATTAAGTAAACTTTTATATGTGAGATTAATTTTAGACCAGAAAATATATTTGACATAGAAAAAGTTTAATTTTTCATGCAAACACTTAGTCTTAATAAAATTATTTATATGTTCGATTAAAAAGTAATTACTTTAATATTTTTACACTTAACAAAAGTACGAGGCATTTAACTTCAGTGCCTTGAGTTGTTTTTTACACATTTTATTTAAAATAGTCTTGCATTTTAATTCTTTAATTCAGGTGTACTAACTTTAAAAAAAGGTTTTCAGGGGTTTTTTTTTCATTTTTCATAATTTATTAGTTTTTTTAATGCCCCTGAATAAAAACTAGTTTAAGAATCCAAGTTACTAACAAAATGAAAATTTCAAAATAATCCCTTACTTAGTATACATAATCACTTCAAAGATGAAGTGTTTGAAATAATTTGAAACACTTCATTTTAATAAAAACAACCTTATTCACTAGTAAATGAGAAAAATAAAAGTATTCTAATGTTATCAGCACACATACGTATTCCTACACGCACCACTTTTATAAGTGATAAAAAATAATATAGAACATCTTTGATTTTAAATAAATTTTTAATTAAATTTGTATATTATATTTTCCCAAACCTTTCACAAAAGTTTCAAATGGAACAATTTAGTACCTATTAGTCATATTATTCATGCACAGAAAAACTTCTTATGGCGTTATATTCAATCATATGAACAAATATTTGTTAACTGTTCTTTCTAAAATGTGTGCAAACGAATAAAATATTAATTTTTTTATTCCATTATTCTATATTATTATTTAATACCTCCCAACATCGGTAACATAATTGACAAATATCAAGTGTGTTGAAGATACGTTTTTATAAATATCGTGAAGTTATCAGTACAATTCCATTGTTCTTTGATTGTCCGGTAGCATACAAAATAAAAGGCATAGTGCAGTGACAGAAACAAATGATAATCTGAAGAAGCTCTTTGGGGACTATAAACTGGATATTCAAAATTTCCCGGTAACGCTTGGTTTTTCTAAACCAAGCGTTACCGACCAACTTCAATTACAGCAATTATTACTTATCGAGGTCAAAAGTTACAATTACAACTGAATTGAGTAGTTCGTAGTAGAGAATATCCTTCATATCCAGCTATCTGCACAAAACTTTTTGCTGTGAATAGCTTGTTGTTATGTTGTAGCTTTGCAAGGATTCACTAGGTGTTTTTTGTGTTTCGGATTATCATAACATACATTTTTCATTCCCCCATCACAATTGTTTAAAAGAAAGGTTTTCTGCGTAGCTTGTTTAGCAGATTCTTGTATTTCAAAGAATTCATAACACTTCCTTTGGCTTAATGCACATGTCATTCAAATTTCTTGCTTTTCAAAAATGTTTTATGCATGAAATATTTTTTGTGAAGTTCCTAATTGTCTACAACGCTCATTTTGTGATAGAGAGGCATTTTCACCAATTGGCACTTGCAAGTATTTTGTCTAACCTTCATTCAAATATTATCTTTAAAAGATCAAACCATATTAATTGGTATCATTTTACTACACTTTTTTCTGGGTTAAATGAATAACGAATGCAGTGATAAATAAAAGACTTATCGTATGAGATACTTTAACTTCGAAATTTCATCTTAACTTTTGCTTTTTTATGTAAAGACTACTTAAAAATTGCTCTAGAGTTTCTTACTACACCACACATACTTTAGTTATGTGCAATTACGATTTTAATTTATAAGAAATGAAATGCTATAAAATAAGCTATAAAATATATTCAGGTTGATAGGCAATAATTACTTACTGTTTTAAAAACTTCAAAAAAAGTTTTAATTAAAATTAAACATTTTTATAAATTTTAAAAATATAGTACTGAGATAAATTATGGACTCTCATTCAAGTCAATTCTTATTAGTTTATCCACTCATTTTCTAAGTGAAATATAATTATAATGTAGAATTTATTATAATTAAAATTTAAATCAAATCAACATATATATTAGGGTATAAAAACATTATTCCTGTATCCAAGTTCATTGAACTTAAAAGTACAAATATTCATTTCAATTGTACAATTTATAAAATAAAATATTTAACATTTAAGAAATTTTATTTGCATAAGAAACAAATGTTTTATATTGAAACTATAAATGCAAACATTGCATGTTTCTTAACATTATTATAAACATTTACAATAAGTCTAAGAAATTATGAGAAAGAATTATTTAAATATCATATACTTGTTTATAAAAATGTGTTTCCAATGTTATTTTAGTTATTTATGTGCATTCCTTCTTTTAATAAAGAATTAACATTGCTAACGTAAAATGAAGGCTGAAAAAAATCATCTTCAGCTCAAGTAATTCTGATGGAAAAAATAAAAAATAATAAAATTTTAAGCATTAAAATGCTTAGTAAGAAAAAACTTAAAATTTAGTGAAAACATTAAACCAGGTGTTTTTCTAAATTGTCACATTTAAAGTGTATTTGCCTTGAAAACGTGAAATTATCTGGATTACATAGAAATAATTTTAATGTATTGCGCTTAGTACTTGATATTTCGTAGTAAAACGGACTATCTAGTTCGACTTATATATTAAAATATATTATTCATTCTAGTGTGGAAAAACACAAAAAATTAATTTTAAAAAATACATTTGGGTAATTATAAACTATGTATATAATCCAACTAACTGGAAATCTGAAGAAAATTATATTTGGGTAAAAAATGCACTTTTAATTTCAACGTCTTAATGATGAAGTTAGATCAACTTGCATAATTATATTTCAATGATTTTAATAATTATTTTACTGTTACAACCAGACAAACAAATTGCTTTTAAAACAAAATAATTTACTGTCTTTATGGTTCCTTAAGTAAAATCATTTTATGGGGAAAGGTACTTTGTACAGCAACTTACTATAATCATACAACAATAATTAAATATTTCTGCCTTAAATGACCATAAGTTTAGATTTGAATATTATCTAAGTTTAAAGTAATTTGTATCATTAGCATACTCACGTGGCATAAAATATTGTACAATAAATTAATAATGCGTGTTATTATAATACCATATTTTAAATATATGATGTTATAATACTCTTTTGTATAAATAAGCGTACTCCCCCAATAAGTCTTCTAACCAAAAGTTTATTTTAAATGTTCAAAAAGAGCAATCCAGCTTCAAAAATGTAGCCTAAAATCAAAATTATTTTGGTAACGGAAAAGTCGGAACAAATGTAGAAAGAACATTTATAAAGTAACAATACTGAATATATTAAAGAATGCATCTACAAATGTTATAGAACAAGATGAAAATCATTTTTCATGATATCAAATAAAAGTTATTAAATTGTGTACAGAAATTTCATTTTAGTTGAGCTCAATCTCAAGAGATATTTGTATTATAGACAGATGAATTCATATTTGAGGTTATATATGGAGATTTTGATGAGAGAAAATATTTCTGGAGGCAAACTGCAGAAAATGATTCTTGCTATTGCTAGCATAAAGCAAAATCTATAGGGGTTTGGAAATATATTGCAGTGAGAGGAGTTGAAAATATTTACAGAAATATTAAACAGTTTATTTAATATCTAAGTAAACATCTTCTTTGAATTTAAGTGACGTAAGATCTTGAAAAACAAGGTGGCATAATTTTTTTTAAATCAAATAGATGTATTTTTTGTTTGCTTTGCAAAGAAATAAACTTTCATGGCTTATCATGATCAGTTTTTTCAATATAGCAAATTTATATTCACTTTTTGCATCAACTTTTCTTAATGTAAAATTAGAATAAATTTCAAGGTCATTAGAATAATTTGACCTTAATATTTCAGAATAATATAAATTCACATTTTATAAATATCCTTTTCGGTAACTATTTATGAAACATCTTTTGAGAGACAAAATATTTTGAGAGTCTGATAACAAAATTTAACTATATATAGTTAAAGTTACAAAATGAATTATTTATGTGTACATATCACACACAAAAATTGTTTGTGAAGATTTTCTCATAAATGTATTGGAAACAAATATATGAATTCCTATACTAGTAACTTCCACTTATTTACACAACTGTTAGTTATAGGCCTGCGATTTAGTTATTATAATTTTCAAAGGAGATAAATATTATTTTAAAATCACTAAAAATTAATAAGATTTCATTTATAAAAATTATGAAATGTTAATTTCTATACTATCCTATTATTCTGTAAGTTATATATTTTAAAAATGTTTATTCGTATGTAAGTATATAAAATAAAAACTTATCCTTGGTTTGAATTGATTATTAACTAATCAATCTACAACTAAAAATACTATAAATGTTTACATTTTAGGACTTTAAACAAATGAGTTTAGTGGCTTCCATGAAATATTACCTTATTTTAAACAACTTTTTATGACTAACTGTTCGAGAAATGGCTTTTATATATTGTTAGGCAGAAACACACAGCATGACGCAGTGTTTGCGTAAATGTATTCTTTAAATGAATATTTGTTTGTAAATATTCTTATAAACTCAGGCGTTAAATTTGTAACAACCAGTATGTTCTTAAATTAATTATTGTCGTTTTAATTCTGTAATTTCATAAAAAATTATTTGTCTGAATACATTATTTGAACATTAAGTTTTAATTCACTAATTCATATTTTTAACACTCCATTCAAGCACTCTTAAAACAGCTAGTCCCCTTTTTAAATTTGTAAACTTTTTCACAGCATTAATTCAAATATATATGCATGAGTGTGCATTAGTTTTTCTCTCCTTCATTTTATTCAACTCTCCTAAATTTCAATAATTTAACTTTCCACAGACAAAATCCTCTAGACTAAAGAAAGTGGTTTAAATATCACTTTATTTATGTGTAGCTATTATTGTTATTTGATTTTATATTATCTCAATATGGAATGCACTTTGAGAACAATATTTTGTATAATTTTGGACAATACTCCAACAATTAATAACTAGCAAACTCACAAACACTATTACCTTTGGTACCATTTAGTTATAACACTGGGCAGCATACAACTAAATATTCTGGATTTAACACATTGATCTTTTGGGAAAATAAATTTAAATAACATTATTTTCTGGTATATTTTAAAACGCGTCAATCTATTAGAACTTTTTATAAATGTTCGCATCAAATAATTTACGAAGATTTCTAATACTCTATCCTGCACAGCTTTCAACAAAAAGTCTCGATTTATAATCTATAAAACTGAAATTTCATTCAGAAATGAAATTATTAAAGAATTGATAAAATAATTATTTTATTTGAATATTGAGTAAAATGGTCACACTAAAAAATGCACAATTCCATACTTCGATGTATTTTAACTGTTTTAAAATATCTTTGCTATTATTATTTTTAAGCAATGAATGTATATAAAAACAATTTGTTATCCATTTTGAAGGCTTGGACGGCATAAAAAAATATACTGAGAATTCAATTTTCAAAGGTAAATAATTGAAAACAGGTATTATTTACGTTTACAAAAAGTAACATGTGAGAATTTATACATACTTTCTGATAAGATTTAATTATTTTAAGGATTTACATAAATTTTGCTATATTTGAAACGCGTTCGAACCATTAAGTCATTTATCTATCCTAAGATTTATCGCATCATCACAGAACTGGTCTAGAGATAATCTTCCGTAGCTTTACATAACAAATTAAATATTAAAAAAAATTATTGTAACTTCCTAATTATGAGAAATCCACCTTAAAAATTTAAGCAAAGAATATTTATTGAGTGTATGCATTAGCTTTATGCTTATATATTTATAATCATGCTTTTGTAAAGTTTACTTGATTTTTATGTCTTTGTCAAAAGTGTAATTCTTGAGCAGGGTGCATTGAAATATTCACAAGTCATTGCAATGGCAGAAATTATCATTATATTATAAGTTTCTCATTATAATTTATTCTTTTATTATACTTCTAATTATATTTCCATATAGATAAAAATAATAAAAATCACAGTTAAATTCATTATATCACATATTTTCTCTTTTTAATTGCACTTAACAATTTCAATTTCTTATCCACGGTAACTGGTTGGTTAACATTTATTAATTAGAATTATACATGTATGATCACAACACATTTAAATATCATATCATTAAAAATTCTGAACAAATGTGGAAAAATGTGGAAGATTAGAGGAGCTGTCAGTTATGTTGCAGATTTAGAGCTAAAACTTATCATACGCTTTAAAATGTAACTTAGATTATTTGGAATAATCCACCATACAACTTTAATTAATATGAAGGAGAAATCTTAATTCTCATAATAAATTTTACTTAAATCAAAAATATTCAAATTTATGCTTAAGATACATTAAAGTTTTAACACATATGGATTTATAATTTTTCCTTATAAACTTAATAATAAATAACATATAACTCGGAAACAAAAAAAAATGTTTGCCATTATGGACGTCATGAAAGATATCTGTGGAGTCTATTAATTTTACTTGAAATAGTAAATGGATCTAAAAATGTCATTTTAAACATTAATGTTAAAATATTTACATATAAACTAATTATTGTTTGTGAAAACTAATCGCAATTTCACTCGGGAAATGTCATAGTATATACATGTCAGCCTAGTTTGAAGATTTCACCTTGTTACCACACATGAAGATTGTTTTTCCATTGTTAGATATTTATGAAACTTTCAATTGTTATTACTCTGGTTAGTTATTCAAATACCAGTTGTCATAATAAGGTTTACACGTTAGTACACAAGACTATTATTAAGAGAGAGTCTATCCAACATTAAATATTTATTAAACTTTCGTATCTGTTATTACTCTTGTAGGTTAAGTTTAAAAAAAGGCAATCTCATCTAAGTCTACAAATAATGAATATAAATATCAGTTTACTTTTTGAAAATCTAAATATATTGATACACAACCACTATTCGTATTTATATTTACAACTTGAAATAGAACATCAAGAATCCCTTCATTTGATTTTTGGACATTGAAAAGGTAAAACAAATTGAATTACTTACAATATATAAATCTCAGTAAAAGTTAAGTATTAAATGATAGATATTAACTCTTCTCAAATCAAAAGTTCATCTCATTCAATAAAATCCACAAAAGTACTATGTACTTAAATCTTCTAAGATTATCTTCTTCGAAATAAAATCTTTTATCGAAATATATTTTAAGCTTGACATTTTCTTTCTGAGAAAGTATTGTCAACTAAAAGTAAACACTAAAATAAACTTTTCTTTGTCTCCTGAGAATCACCATCTCTTGACCAACAAGACAAGACTAACATACTTTAAATCACTCCAAAACAAGAAAAACAATTTATTTCTGATCTTTTTTCAGTTTAAAATTAATACTTCAGTAAATAAATGTTAATATCCTTTACGTAAAGTAAGGCTTCAAAAATTATTTTCGTTTTTAAATTTATTCATTCAACTCCAAAATTAAGCTGATATGTTAATATAAAAACAACACCAAATATATTTTTTGTATACTTTAAAATTGTTCTAAATTTTCTGTTTCTGAAATATTAAAATAGAAGAATAAAGTATAAATCATGAAATGACAAACGGATTATTACTCTTTTCAAAGTAAATAATATACGAGTTAGCACTAATTAGCAATATTCAATACAATGCAAATTAAAAATTTTAAAATATGTAAACAAGTATTATTTTGAAATTATTTTAATTCAATAAAATTCGTCGAGTTCAAAATATGACTCATTAAAAAATAAAATAAGTTTATATAATAGTTTGAGAATTGTAGATTTATGTTTTAGAATTGGAATTTCAGATTAACGCTAATATTTTTTCTAATTCTACACAAAAATATAATATTTTACTTAAGGCGATTATATTAGACATTATGAAATTTATTCTAAAATACTAATTGACTTTTTGCTAATTGTCTTTTTGACTAAATATTTTTTGACAACTTTTTTTAACTTACTGAACTTAATGATTTTTAAAACATTCTAAACGTACGTAAAGTATGCATAAAAAAATTTACAAAATACCTCCCGGTTCTATAAAATCAGAAAATATTAGGAAGATGATGTTCTTTTCTTATATTTTGATACTTTTTAATATATATCAGATTTTTATGACTTTTCTGCATCCAGTATGCTCTTCTGCCCCACTAAAGAGAATAAATAATGGTCTTCTGTTTTTGAATTTTTTTTTCGATGGTAAGTTTTTTTAAGGTGAATTATACTTCATTACAATAAATTAGGTAAAATATTTTACACAATTGTTAATAATTGCATTTTATGCGAGTATGAATTTTAACATAATAGAATATTAGTATACATGACATCCCTGAACACACAAGACTGTTTTAATTATAATTTATTTTCTCTATTTTAAAATCCTCATAATGTAGCAGAGGAATTTCTCAATATGCATGAAATTGTATTCAAAACTACTAAATACTCTTCTAGCATTTAAAAGAACTACACCGAAAAGAGATGACACACAATCCACGTGAAATTTACACAATAGAAAATTTCTGCGAGAAGTAAATATTAGGTTTGCAACATGCAACAAAATAGGCGGTACTACAAAATGTACGTATGTAGAAAAAACAATAGATTTCTCACGCACAAACTATATTTGAACGTTGTTGCTAGCTGAAGGTTGCAATGATGCTGCATGTAGGAAGAAATCCTTAACAATATTTTGCTGATTTTGATAAAAGTCTAATTGTAGCATAGTCTGATTGTAGTTTATCGTATATTTGTATTGTCACTCGTATTGGCCAAGATCCCATGACTATCTACAGCAAGTGGAATCAATGGATTCACACATAGGATAGATGTACGGAGCAAAATGTCTAGCAAAATCTCACCGTGCCACTATCTCTAACTTTGTAGAAAAATATATGTTACAGGCATGGCCTCAAGATGTGTAACAGACAGGTAACGAGCTTTCAGTCTCAAGAAACGGGTCCATTTGAAAAACAAGATTCATTTCATGAGAAAAAGTTCGCGACGTTTTCAGGAGCATGAACCGTCATCTCTGTGATCACGGCCTTACAGCACTTGACGCTACATCATAGACAGGATCAAATTCAATTGGTTGATGAACAAAGATTCTGGATACATGAATATTGTGTTTTCTGATGAATTCATCGTTATGATATTTATAACACTATAACGGTCCCAAGTGGATTTAGCAGTATCTTAGGGAACGGAAGCCAAGAAGCATTCAATGTCATACTAGGCCATCAACAAAATGTGAGGGTTTTCAAAACCCATGTGATTGGCAATTGCAACTCAAGACTACAATAAAGTTTAAGACAGGCACGCAATTTATAACATTTGCTGCAAGTGCAAATAAAGTGTTTTTTTTTTTTTTTTTTTTTTTTTTTTTTTTTTTTTTTTTTTTTTAAATATGGTTAGAAAAAATTACCTAGATAACTGTACATGTGAAAGAATGGTCAGAAAAATAAATGAAGGTTGTAGTGTGGCCAGTGTTGTTGAAGAGTTCGGATTCAACAAAAGTGTTTTTTCACGCGCTTGGAAAACCTTCAAAATCAAACTGTTCGAAAGTTTTGTGGCAGATCTAGAAAAACGACTGCTATGGATGACCAATATATCGTCCTATAGAATACCCGAAACCAGTCAACAACTTTTATGGCTCAGCAGAACGGGCCAGCAATTGTTACGATTTACTGAGTACAGACTTCTTTACAAAGATGGCCCATTCACCCGCCGTCCTCAACATGCCATCGCTTTGAAAGTTTGGTACTGGCGCCATTGTTTAGAGTAGAGAAAGGAGCACAAAAACACGACTCAATATATTTCATCAATTGAGTCATGTTCTCTTTACAGATGAGAGCCATTTCAGTACTCCAAGAGATCCTTAACACCAACTGATTGGAGAGAAGTCAGGACTCTTTGTTATCCCAGTAACATCACGGAAAGAGACCGTAACGGTGGCGTTGGAGGGAGTCTAGGGGAGAATTATAGACATCATCTTAACACTGAAACTTATGAATTAATTTGAAGAAATTAATACATTGTGTTATATACAAACAACTAAATTTTATGATTTTTATCTACAATATATTGTCTTTCTGCCGAGTGCAGAATATGGTGATTATAAATATACTAGCATTGTATCATTTTTCAATTAGTGAAAACTAAACTTTTAAGTTAAGAAATTGTGAAATAACTTTTATAATTTAATTTTACTTCATTTTTTTATTTTTTTATATTGCATACATTTTATTACATTATATTTTCCTTCTTTCATGTTATTTTTATTACACACTTAATTTCATCTAAGCACACAATAAAATAAAAAAAAAATACTAAATTTAGAAACAATTTTTTATTCAATTAGGATGCTTTACGCTTCATCAAATATTTTTATCATAAGAATACCTCCTTATATAATTTTTTGTACTGTGATGCTTTGATTCTTACTTCCTTCATTCACATTTTCAGTGTTGTTTTGAAACTGAGTAAACAAATTTCTCTTCCAAAGGATTGAAAAAGGTACTTCAATCGAATGAGAAAAACTCAACACAATCTTTCGCCTTGAATGTACCACCAAAAAATGTAGAATTTTTCAGGTATGTCATTTTAGTATTTATAGACGATAACTCAAATATAATTCCATTGTTCAAACGTTTTCAACCAAAAATATGGAAAGCGCCAGCTTAGAAATTTGTCAAAACTGAACTCACAAAGTCAGTTTTAAACTATTAAAACATAAGAGAAAAACACTTTTCAAAGCTTTTCACTTACTTATATTTCAAATCAATATGGGATATGCCGTGGAAAAACATGGCATAGTTTCATTTAGAAGATTAAATAATCTCAATTTTATAATTTGGGAAATTGTAATTCTGCTGTATCTTATAGATTCAATCTCACTTACCAAAAATAACAGTGTGGTGTGAGAATATTCCATATCATTAATTCTCGAGCTACCCATCGAGACGTTAAACTCTCTCAATGTCTTGTGTGATACCCGATTATACTGAGTGGGAAATTTTCGATAAGTAACTTCGTTAGGTAATGAAATTATTCCTGCTATCAATAAAGCTTCTTATTTAAAGTACAATATCTTTGTAAGACAAAGCACTTGTATACAGTGCAATGTATCTTAAAAATTTGTAAGAGAATCTTTTACGAAACGGAGTATCATTTGTTTACCATTTTCGTACTGTCTGACTCCTTGATGCCATGACTTCTGATCATATAGTTTTTTTTCTTATTAGCTTTTGAAGTTTATAATGGTTTGTTGCAATCTAAGAACAATATCTGATCAAAAAGATAGCATTTCACACTATTTTAAACTTACGCCAGATCTTTTTACAGTGAAATGTGTAGAATTGTATATATGCTATCTAGTGAGATGAAAATTGCGCCTAATAGGCGCAATTTTCATGCATTTCACAGAATGCATTTAACTTCAAAAAAATTCCAAAATTTCATAAATTTAATAAAATAGTTGTAAAAATGTTGAAAAAAATGTAAGCATTAAAATAATTGAAAATATTATTTAATGAAACTATGTTTCTGTATCTTCGAATTACTAATGAAAGGCAAAAAAACAACAATCTTAAATGTAACAGAACACAAGCAAAGATGTTAATATTCAAATGCGGAAATTTATCTTACATTAATGTATGCAATTATATGTAAGTTCAAAAAAAGCTGCAGTGATCTATATCTCTTAAAGTATCGATCAAGCAATTTCAGATTTATGCTCGTTGAAAAGGTGACATTTCGTCTTCAAAAAAATTATTTTACTCTTTTCTGTTTGGTTCATTCATTTATGAGTTAAAAAGAGTTCAAAGTGAAATTCAACAAAGAAAATTCGGCACGTTTTAGATTTTTTCTTTGGTAAAGGTGAAAATACAAACTAGACGGTTGAAATTGTGAACGGTATTTATGGTCCCGGTATTGTAACACCAATTACGTGCAATTTTGGTATCATCAATTCAGTTCAAGTATTTTTGATGTTAAATATGCACCTCACACGGGTACATCCTCATGGAAATCGCTTATAAAATATCAAAATTAACGAAGCTGACCGCTTGTTAGCAGTCGTAGGATTGCCCAGAACCTAAAAATTTACCTTAAACAGACCTTTTATGTTAAGAGAATCCGAAACAAGTTATATAAAGTTCACATTAATATTATGGATTTTTTCCCAAACTAATATTTGTAAAATGCAATTTTTCTCCATTGTTGTAAAGAAAATGATTTAAAGGTTTCTTCACAACATAAGTAAAAATGATCCATGAATGTGAATTATCTGGAAAATTGAATGAGGATAAACATTTTTGTTTATCCTCATTCGTAAGCATTTGTAAAGCATTTTGTTGGTTGACACAATTATGGTAAAGAAAAGATTTATTTTCTTTCAACAATAGGAAAGCATTTAAATAATAGTAAAATTAAGTGCCTTACAAAATAAGATGTTCACATACCATAAATAACCTGTAGCTACTATTATTAACTTATCAAATTGAAGAAGTAATTAGTACACAACTAGGGCGAGAAATACATGTTTTCATTAGATACGAAGAAATACATTACTCTAAAATAAACTTCATCACAGTGGAATTTTTTTTTTTTTTTTTTTTTTTTTTTTGCATGTAGAAACTCTTAAAAAGATTTGGCTGCTAATCCTTAAAACTGGATGAAGAATACTATAATAAAAACACCTTTGAGAGAGAGATTTTTCAGAATTATGGCAATGTATTCCAACATGAGAATAAAAAGAGATTTATAAAATATATCCACATGAATATTTTCAGCTTATTGATGATGTGGGCCACAAACAAAATATTTATACATACTGACATACCTATTATTCAGGATGATAATTTAATAGTTCAAACTATGTAAATGAGTTTGTTTGTTTTTTTTATGACTTAATATAACGCGTTATACATCTCTTAATGTATTGTATGAGGTTGAAAAATATAAATCCTTTTTGTTAAGGTAATATATTATCCAACTTTTTACAACATATTGAGAGATATATGAAGTCGAAATAACATAATGTAAAGATTGACCAACAAAAATATTTAGGGAACTTTGAAACTCTAGTATCTATAAATATGAATTTTGTTAACAATTAATTGTTAATAATTTAATTGTTAATAATTAAATGTTGCAATTAATTGTTACATTTTCCTGTTAATCATCGAGTAATAAAAAATTAAATTACTCATAAATGTTATTCAATATACAATATTAATTCATTTAAACTACTATATATCAGTAAAATAAAAAAATAAAATCAGTTTCTTCAAAATTTTTATTATTAATATCCAAAGCTTTCATTATTTACAAACTCATTTAACTAAAGCTTGAATTATTTAGCGATTCACTTTAGTTATGTTCTGACTATCAATAATGGAATAAGAAAATATTCGAGTTAAAACTAAGCTTTTCTTAAATACATCAGATTAATTGAGCCATTTTTTTCTTGATTATAACATAAATTACATATTTTTTTTTAATTTTTATTTATAAGAAATAAACATTTTGTAGGAGAGTTATTATATTGAAAGCATTTTTCATACAAAACTAAAAAATGACGCATCAGCTTTCTTCAAAATTTAAATTTGAAACTTAAAGTAAAAATTTAAGTAAGAATTAAGGTAATGAGACGTGCTCGAGAGAGGATTATTTATAATAAATTACTTATAATTTAATATAATAACTTTGTTTTGTTCAAGCATTTTACTTAATATTACAGAAATATTTCATCCTTTCATCTCTTACACGAATATTTTATGGAATTCAGATTATGGCTATTTAAAAACTTGTGTTTTATAAAACTTAATGGAAAATAGCATTACTTTTGAAACTGTATAAAATGTAAAGGAACTAATATATTATTGGATTGAAACATTCTTTTGTAAATAATTTTAAATTATATATCAAATGCAAAGTTTAATATATTTTGTCAACTTTTTAATAACAATAAAGTTACACTTCTTTAATAAAAATAACATTACTTTTCTTCTTTAATCTAGAGACGGTTAAATGTAAAAAATGTGGCTTCTGATATATATAACTGGCATACTCACTGCAAATGAAAAAAATTATTCTAAGTATGTTTAAGACTTGCATCATTAATAAAAATTTATTGTTTCGTTTCGTAACATATAATATTGAAAATAAATCGTAACATGAAAAGAGTATATTTTCGATGCATAAAATTATTTACCACTAATTCGTGTTCATTTTTAAGGACTAAAATAATCCATAATTATTTGAGGGATATGTATAATCTTTTCAAAGTAAATTAATTTATAAGGCTACCTTTCGAACTGAAAAAGAAAGTTTCTTTTTTGGTAGTAAATAAAAAAAAAGCATTCTTAAAATAAAAATAGTGTGAATTGATGCTATGAAAACAACAAAACAATTGTTTTTGCACCAAAAAGTAGATTTTTTGTCAAATTCTGAAGAAAATAGTAATTGTACCATTCAAAATGTTTACGCAAATTAATTCAGTTAATATCTATTTAATTCTAAAGTATGTCATACTTTAATCGTACTCAAAGTTATACAAACTGTGTAGCTGTGAACACTGGTTCCCATATGTAGACTTTAGAGCTTACTCTTTCTACTTAAATAAAATGGCTAATAATTTTATTAGAAGTTTGCACAAATGATTCTGTTTATTCATATCATAAGTGGAGTAAAATATAAAATGTCTAGGAATTTTCTATTGAAATATAATTCTTATGATATGAACAAATTTCTACAATTAATTGAAATGATGAAACCGACAAAGTATTTAAATATATATTAATAGGTCAATGTATATTTTCTCTAAATACTTTCTTTAAATATATTCTCTAAATATGTTTTCTCTAAATAATATGTTATTAGCTAAAGATTTTCTCTAATAATATTTTTACTAAATAATAACACAAAAACATCACCTGTTCCCAAGGCATAAGAGCACATGTAAGCATGGGTGTGAGCATTAACCTTTCTACTGGAAATAAGTAAGAAAGTTAGCTCAATAGTTAAATTTTAAGTTAATCGTAAAAAATGTTGAGATAAAAAGAAATAAAGAAGTGAAATTACCAATCACACACACACACACACAAACAAAGTAAGGAATGTTTGATGATTTTTCATGCATTTTTTTAAACAACTTCAAAAGCTCCTGTTAGAAATGTATCTTCCACCTAACAAAAATATTTTTTCGCATTTACTAAATAGGAATATTCTCGAAGTAAATATTTTATCAAAAATAATCTCCGTTCTAACCAATAGATTTTCCCCGATGACCTAAATTTTGGACAAAACCCTTATTAGAATGGAAAATCTTACTTAAGAGGTAATAAATTTTACTCAAGAGTTAATTGCAAATATAAATTAAACTTTTACTCATAGTACGCAAACTAATGATGGAGAAAATCTTATTTAGCTTATATATTTTATAATTTTATATATTACAATGACATAATTTAAAAAGAAATAATACTAACTCATGTTGGCAAAATTTACATTAAATTATCACTTATATACTCGCATTTTTTCTTTATTTTTAATGAAATTTGAGTAGTATAATCTAGTGCTAATGTTCCAGAAAGTTGTTAAATTGGACATATATTTTTATAAATTAAAGTACACATTCCGTATTTTTCTAATCTACATATAATGATAAATAATCAAGTAACATAAGTATGAAAAAATACTTCCTTCACGATTTAAGTTAAGCATTTTTTATGGATTTATATACATATATAAGATAATGATGTAAATATTTCGCATTTCATTATTTATAATAAATGCATTTAGGATTTACTCTCACTAAATTACTTATAACTTGGAATGAAACACTTTTTTTCGTTTTAACTATATTAAATATAGCAGAAATAAAATATTCTTTCTCTAAATTCAAAAACAAAATTTATAAATCCTGTAAGATTTTGTTAAAAACATGCATTTTACGTAATTCAAAAGGAATCAACATTTCTTTTCAAGTTATATAATACTGAAAATATACAATAAGCAACACAACTAATAAAAAATACCTGTGAATTGAGAATACTTTATAAATTAGTCTTCAGACATTAGATTAAATACATATTTGGTCATCTTATATTTTTGTCATCTTTCAAATTTACTTTTCGTTTGCAACTAGATTTAGTTTGTTTGTCACTCTAAAATCATCTTTTGCACAAGAAAACTAATTCAACTATAATTTACAAAGTTTATATAAGTGGAAAAGAAAATGTGAAAAACATACTTCTAACCCAACTCATGGAATACATATTTCTAATAACAAACAGAATTGTTTCTAAGCACGTAAATTATTGTAGTTTAAGTTTATTAAATAAAATAAAGATTTTTGCATTATAATATATTAAAAGCACATAAAAAATATAAAAAACGTCGTTTTACTTAAAATATTAAATCACTTAACAGCGAATATTTGCTTTCTAATAAGAGTAAAATTTGAATTCAAACAATTTATTCCATTCCTTCCGCTCCACAGTATTTAATATTTCCATGACACAGCTCCCTTTACACCTCCGTATTAGTACAAAGGAATATTGACAAATTTAAGTTATAAATTTACGCGTGAAAGCCTAAGAAAAATTTTGAATTTTAATATTGAATTCAGTATTAATTTCATGATATAAATAATTTGTTTTCAAGAAGTTCTTGTAAATATATAACTTTCTATTTCCTTTTAAATCTTTTCTAATTCATTTCTCTTCAGATATTTAAGAAAATTTTCATTAAATTTTATGAGTTCTCCTCGCTTATTTGGTATAATTTTGAATTAAAGTCAATATAACTTAATTTAACGATGACGCAAAAGACAGATGTAATTTTCTTTTATTTGTAAGTCAAAACAAAACTGAGAGGCAGAAAATTGTTTTTAACAAGACAATAAATAGTCAAAAACATTAATAGAGAAAAATATTAATTAATTACCTTATAATCCTGAGATTTTTTTTAATTCTCTCTTTTGAATGTCTCCAGTATTAGTGGCGATAAAAACTCATCATTGATTAGACATTTCAGAAACTTTTACATACTCATTAATAATATCAAGTTGCTATCACAATCTGATGCAGCTTAAAGAAAAAAAAAACTATGAAAAAATTATCAAAGTGCCAAAGGAGCGCATTAAATTCAAATATAATTTGTGTTATATTGGAGTTAAACGCACTTCCTGTACATGTCTTCTTTTTATTTAAAGGTTAGGTTTTGTTGAAAAGAAAAAAAGGTAATACTTAAATGTGAACACACATTCTGCCATATTTCAGCTTCAAGATGATATGATTAACATTTTTACATTCATCTGTAATTATTCAGGTCATCCAATGAATGAATACGAAGTGTTATTGCAAGATAAAAACCTAATGGTTTTTATGTTAAATTGCTAATAAATATTAATAACTTACTTTTCTCTAAACAATTTATGCATTTAAAATATAAGAATTTTCTAAATATTTAAATGTTGAAGTTTTGCATTACAACAAAAATGAAGAACAAGCATTTTTCATTTCTGAAAAATTACGATTGTGAAAAACAAAAATTTAGAATTATGGAGAAATATTGTTTATTTTCCAATAAAAATATATTTGAGAATAAAGAGCTTGATGCATTAAAATTTTATCTCTTACAAATTTACAACTTCAAGAGTTAGTTCTGGGGCTCTTTAAGATATGTGGCCTTCATATACTTTTTCAGAAAGAATCATATTATCATGTAGGAAGCTCAAAACAGTTTTTGATATATATATATATATATATATATATATATATATATATATATATAATAAATATACATTTTTAATAAAAATATTCTGTAAATTTCTTAAGCCCATCTTTTTTACTATTAATGACTAGATTAATTTTCCTCGTTATTTTATTTCATTTTGTTACAGTAGTGTTTCAACTTTCAAAAGCGAGAATATTTTTAAAAGTTTTGCCAACTTAAAAATAATATTTCGTGAATTCTTTTCTCTAAATGTATTCAAATATTATAAGCAATGAAGATGAGATGAATACAAGTTTTTGATTAATGATCTATATTTGCTTAATGAATCTTAAGACTTTCGCAGCCATTATGCTCATACAAAATCAAAGTTTTTGCAATATTTTTCTATTTATATGAAACTTTATTGACAAAAAAATATTTTAAGGAGAACAACTATTTTTCAAAGCATTCATGTTTCTTCACTAGGAAACTCATTTTGAAAAGAAACATTACCTCAAACTTATTTTATGTAAAATACTTTATAAAATATTTTATTTTTAATCTTGTTTGTTCGTTTGTATTTTATTTTTTTTTATTTTTTTTTTTGCTTGAAAGCAGTAATAGTGCGTATTTTCACAGTCAAAAAATATTTATGAAATTATTTGTCTTTTTGTAATATAATATTTGAATGTACTTGATAGTATAATAATTAACCAAAAATTGTTTATTTTTGTGTTAATTAGTGCAATAAATATATCTATTTATGTAGCAAAATATACTTTATATATTATATTCTATAAATATAGATGTAAACATTCATTTACATTTTTAGTAAATTAATTTGCATTTAAAGTGAAGTAAAAGTAAAATGACTACTAAATTAAGTAAATTTATTAATTAACAAAGTAAATTCTCTTAGAAAAATATTGACAAAGTAAATAAAATTGGAATCATCTAGGAAACCATAAGCCAAAAAATATTTTTAAAATTAGAAAAAGCTTTCAACGAGAAAGTTAGAGAAAATATTGAGAATACAAAAAACTATAGTCAGTGTAAAAAAGAATAAGTAAATATTGAAATTAAATTACGAAAGCATATTGAGAGAAAATGTGGAATAATAGCTTGCACTTTCCCATCAGAAAAACAATTGAAAAAGCGTTTCGAATTAATATCTGTAAAAATTTTAAGAAATAAATAATATACAAATAAACTGTTCCCAACGCCTTCGAATTAATGAGAATATAATGAAAAAGTTGAAAAATTAACACAAATTAAAAGGAACCAAACTACGAAAGCAAAACTTTATCAAATCAAACCACAAACATACTTTACCGTACATAGCAGTGTAAAATGTTCAAAAAATAATCAAATATTTTGAAAGAATAAGATAATTAATAGATAAAAATTGAAGATAGAAGTAGTACAAAAATTCAAAGCAGTTTAAAAGTAATAGGAAGAAGAATTAAATTGGAGAAATTAATTTATAGAGAGACATCGAGGTAAAAACATATAATGGTTCAGCTTACTGCGAAGTGAAAAGAATAAAGAAAAGTAAAAGGGTATTTTCAAATGAATGGAATAAAGAATAGTTTATGTTACACTTTAAAATGAATAGACATGATGTTATAATAATATTAAAAATTATTATAAAGAATAAAGATAAATGAATAAATAGAATTACAATTACTGAAATCCAAAATATCATAAAATTTAATATTTAATGAATTTTGCATTTATTAATTGAATATTTAATTAGTATTGAATACAATACTATTAACTAAAATTCTAGAACACCGATAACAATAATGCAAAAACGTTAGTAATAATTAAAGAATAAAAAAATCAAATAGGAAACATATAATTTTTAAAACATTTTAACTTTAAATAACCAAGTATATATTTACTAAATAAGAATAGAAATTTGAAATAATATAAAAATAATTCATGAATTCCGTAAAATTGAATAAAATGTACAAAATATACTGATAATCTTAAGTTCCAGTTATTTTTAAATGAATCAAAAGGTTATATAAATTTTAATATGTGTGAGTAAATTATTATTTACAGTTATTTATCTCAGTTTTATTGCATTTTCTCTTGTAATATATATAACAATTTTCTCTTTCAATACAGCAGATAGCATCAAAATATTTAAATACTCTGTAACTTTTGTATATATACATGTTTTCATTAAAAAAGTTTATAAATAATTACTAAATAACATAATAAATAAATGGTATAAAACTATTAATTTATGATTTGCATTTCGAAGCGAAAATTTTCAAGTTATATTAAAATACATATTTGTTAAAAATTCGAATTGTAACGAAGTGAAAATAAGATATTATAAATAGAGCAATAAGTGAAAATTTTTATAGTTTCTTAGCTTCACTCTCGAATTCCATCAACTGGTTTTGATTAAAATCTCTCATAGATAAAAATTTTTTAACTTTTATGAAAAATATTTCTTTTAAATATTTAAAACTATATTTTATTACAGTTTTAAACTTACTCATTAATATAAAATAAAAAATGTTTTTGTATTACATTTAAATATTTTCATAAGATATACGCTAAAATTATATGCAGTTTAAGTTTCCAGAAATATATACATGACTACAATAACTAACTAAAGCTGTACCCAATTTGTATTAATATTAACTTAATTATTATTACAGCAAAATTAATAACATTGCACTAATAAATAAAAATTCAAGTACATAAAAATCAAATTAAAGAGTACTTTTATAGGATGTAAACTAAGAAGAGTTGATAAAAAATAATACAAGCATTCTTAACGTGATGAACTTGAAATAATTTTTTCAGTTGTTTTCAAAAAACATTTTATTTAAAAAATTATTCAAAAATTAGCATAGAGTAAGAAGAATTGAAATGTCACATGTGATCAGTACTTTACTATACATTTAGAATTTGATATGTTTAATAAAAGTATGATTTTTTTTATTTTTTTATAAATAAGAGAAAGTTTTATAATAAAAGAAAGCAATATCTCCGTATTAATTTAATTTGTTTAATTATAATTGGGCAGAAATAAATTCTGTTTACTAAGAATATGAAAATATGCTGTTGAGTGTATTAATTTTGTTACTAAATTTCCTTTTCAAAACAAATTGTTTGTTTAATTGTTTAACAGTTTAAAAAGGCATGAACAAACATCTTCATTGTAAAAATAGTATATTCTCATGAAAACTCTAAATAGAGCAATTAATTAGACTTTTAATAATGAAATAGAATATATGTCTGAAGATTCTGTATACACTTTTTTGATGTACTGTGCTACTAACATTCTGCCATCGGGAGACTTATTCAATACGTAAAGCTTTTGTAAATGTTTATTCCGTTAAAATATCCAAATTATAATAGAAAAATAAGGAAACCACATAAATGATATTTGTGGAAGAATATTTAAGACATATTATTTTCACGAACTACAGGGACAAATATTGTTGCATATTCTGCATTATTAATCAGAAAATATGTGTAATATATGATAATATGTAATCAATATCAAAATAAAATTAAACAACGTTTTTATTTTCATAATATAAAGTTTAAATGACACATTTTAAGAAGTACTTTAGAGTATAAAGTATAATTTATTATTTAACAAAGAACATGTCAAGTTAAACAATACATAATATTTAAATTTACATTCAAAATTAACAAAACTTAATAATTTATAAGAAATAAATAATTGTATTTTATAAAAAAATATTTTATTTAGTTTAGTCTTGAACCTTTGATTGGAAATGTTTTTTATTTACGTTCCTTTGAAATTGGTTAACTCAAAACCTTTCATATTTTCGTTATCAAAAGTAAAAAAATTGCCTGAAAATGCTATTAAATAAAAAAGTGAACTGAATCAGTTTTGAATCCTCTCTCTATTGAGAAATTTGTCAATATTTTTTTACGAAAATGTGATATTTCTTTAGTTTATTTTTCACGATTTTTTAGCTTACTTTTCTTAGACTTTTAAGCTTAACTTTAACAGAATGATCATTTTAGAAATATAAGCGTAATATAGAAAGTTCATAATCACAAAATTTCTATTTTATTTTACATTCAAGTGACAAAAAACTGTTAAACTTACTTAACACTATATAGGGATCTCACGAATATTCATAAGTGATGCTGCAACTGTGCGTGGTATGCACTGAGGACATCTTAGAAGCAATTCACATCATAAATCTGGTAAAGCAATCTTTAAATTCATAAGAATGGAAGTAAGGGAGAATTTTCTGAACCGCATATTGCAAAGTATCTCTTCTATAATGCAATGTGTCCATATTACAAGATGTTCAATAATGCTCATATGTGGGGATTTAGTTTGCCAATGGAAATGTCTATATTCGTAAAAGTGATCCTGCAATTAGTCGAATTAGCACTTAACGAGTGAAAAGTTTTATTTTATAGTAAAATTGTTGGAATGTACTATGGATATGAATGAATGAACAGGGTGCTTACGTATTTATTACCTATCAGTATCGTCTCTAGAAATAGCCTTGAGTCCCATATCACGCCAACTACACATTCCTTATATCATCACAATTGAACCCGATTGAACAGTCCCTTGTTGACATGTGGGATCTTTAAATTCATGAGGTCTTATCCATATCCTCTTACGTCCATCCACTAGATACAATTACTGTTTGAGATTTGATATTTTACTGAATAATCAATACTCATGGTACACTAGTAAAAAAGTCATGTGTAAAACTCAACCTTCATCATTTTCTTGGAAATACTATATATCATCTCTCGTATGTAAACTATAACATCCAGTTCTAAGTCACATAAATATTAGTAAACTCCAACTGTAGCAGCAAGAATCAAGTTAACAGGTTTGCCAGACACCTGTGGTCTTACTCCATTGCTTTGTTGATTGGTTGCATGACTCCATTATTTTCATGCATATGTAAGCAAGCTTCTAAGAGAAAATATGATTGCACAATTTTCTGATTATCATAAAAATTTAAAATTATTCAATGTGTGAAATCATTACGCCCTTAAAATCATACAAAATATGTAAGATGCTAATAAATTCAGAATTTATACAAATAAAATATGATCCTTTAGAGAAAACTGTGAAAAACTTCATAGGAAATATTTCATAATTCAAAACAGATGGAGTGACAAAATTGTGGTTTTAAAACGTAATTAAACAAAACGTAGTGTGTCATCACTAACATAATTTGCCCATAATGCTTTGTGGAAAATTTTTGGCAGTATAGTATAATAGTGATAACTCGTAAAGGGATATTGTGATTTATACCACATATCAGAAATCCATCTTTAAGCGTATTGTTAAAAGAAATACATAAATAATTAACTTTAAAATCGATTGAAGTATAAATACATTTGGAAGAAATTTTATTCAAATAAAATAATAAAAACTTTCAGACATAAGGGTCAATAACATACAAATTTATTTTTCAAAAGTGAATAAATATTGTATAATTAATAAAATGTTTTCGTCTAGTTTTATAAAATCCCCAAAAATTGTAGAAAATATTGAAAAACTTTCAAAACAAAATGGTACAAAATATTATTTTATGTGTGGTCTGAATGAATTTAAATTGACTCTAGCATTAACGACACAAAAAAAATCTGAGAATATTTTTAATTAATATTGAGTTTTCTGTAAAAACATTTTCAATGAAATAGTATTTTCCCTTTTATTTCGTCATGTTTATATAGCTCTAATAAAAATATCAATTCTTACAAAGCCAATACATATTAAATTGTTTTTATTATATTGTATGACATTAAATTTATATGATACTTTTGGCTAAACCTTGCATGTTTGTATTTTTCTAAGAACTTGATATTGTTGTTCATCTAATAATAAAGCTGAAACTATTAGCAGAAGATGGTAGCTCAGTCACATTCAAATAATAACTAAGTCAAATTTAATTGAGTATAAATTGATCTTAATTAACTGAAAGAAAATAATACAATTAATACATTTTTAACACTTTAACTTATTCTTATAAAAAGCAATTAAATAACTTCCTTCAAATATGCTTTGTTATACCTACTAATGATTAGATTATTATTCAGTTATTATGCTAAAAACATTTTTACTTTAATTATACAATAACTTGGGATTTCTATGAAATTTTTCGTCAAAAGGAATATAATTATTTTTTTGCAAAGTAACATTTATTCTATTAATTGTTCAATAATTTTCAAGTCCTCATTTTTCAAGTCCTTTTTATTTAATTTTCAAGTCCTTTTAATATGATTTGAATATTATTTTGTTTTTAGAGCAAGAGCTTTACATTTATGAATCTACGGATTTATGAATCTACGGATTATCTACGGATTTATTGTTACAATTATTCAGATATCAAAAATATTTTGGACTAAGTAATAAGGCGATTCTAATTTTAATAATTTTAATATTTTAATTAATTAATTAATATTAAATCTCAAATATTTTTATAATATTTTTTTAAGATTGTAATATTGTTTACCTTGAAAGTTAGAAATATTTTTCTTATATATATATATATATATATATATATATATATATATATATATATATATATATATATATATATATATATATTAATGTATAAATATTTGATATGTTTATAGAGCATTCTAAAGATTCTTTCACTCTTTATACAATAGCTATTGAATTGAATTACACTAATGAGGTTAAATATGTCGATATTCACAATTATAAATCAATCTCTCAAATCAATTTCTTCACCTAACAACTTTAACTGGGTTTTATCTTCAAGTGTCTAAAAATTTATCCAAAATTTTTAAAAGGCAGCTGCTAATGGTCTTTCAGGGTGCCTTCTAATGGGATCAGGAAACATTCAGAATATAAAAAAAAAAGGAAAATTCATTTGATTACAAAATTAAAGAACTCAAAGGGAGAAAAATAACATATTTTAAGCAGAAAAATTAAATTTAGATTATAAAAGATGGAAGAAATCCAGATTTGATCAAAGCTTTATTTTGGCTGTCAATCCACAGTCATTTTTGAACAAAAAGACTAATTTCATCCAAAACCATGATTTAATGTAAATTTAAAATCACTAAAAAAAGTCATTCTATAAATGAAAATCATTTCCTTGATCTTTTTTAATCTGTAAAGCATTTTTTCCCCTTCAGTTACTATCTTAATTCTTTTTTCTAGTACAGCAAAAAAGCAAGAATTTGGGAAGGCTAGTTATTTATATAATTTAATATATTAAGAGATCTCTTAGAATTAAAATTATAATTCTTACAAAGAAATATATTCTGTGATATATATATATACATGAATTCATGCATACAAATACGTCAAGTAAAATATTACACGTGATATAAGTTTATTGTTTAGATTTGCTTTCAAATAGCATTATATCATGTTTTTTGGAAATTTAATTAATATAATTGATTAAAATTTAGAAACAATGATGACAAATTTTCAAATCTAGTTTTCTTCCTCAAATAGTTTCAATTCAATACTAGAAAATATGAGAAAAAACTTATGGAACAAAATATTTTTGAAATTACTGTATAAATATATGATTCTATTAAAATAAACATTGCCATTATTTACTTCTAATTTTATCTTAGAGAACCAAAGGAAATAAATTTGTATGGGATTCCTTAATCTCCACAAAGTACGTCTAAAAATAATTAAATACAAATGGAAATCTTGAAAAATGTATCAAATAACGGTAACATCTAATTTGTCATTTTATGTGACAACAAACCAATGATTCATTACAATCTATTGAATATTCAATAATAATTTGCAGAAAAATTTATAAAATAGTTATTGAAAATAAGCCTTCTAAGAAGGAGTGTATTCAAGTGCTCTCTGCAGTACTTCAAAAAAGTCCACTACAATCTCTTCGTTGTTTTCGTAAGGAAAAATTTTCACCGTAATAATCCTCATTTGATTTTAATATAATCTTCTTATCACCAAAGACCAGAAACGTTATTTGATTTCGCTGCTTTAATATCCATCATTGCGCTGAAAAATTGAGGGATTAACGAGAATTATTTATCTCACCAACGACAGTGTCTTTGAATTCGTTTTTTTTTTTTTTTTTTCACTGAAAACGAAGTGATGAAAGATATTTTCTACATTTCATCTTTTATGAATGTATCGGAAGAGTGTATTCACAGAATGCGGTTAAAAAGAACTGTCTTATAAAATATCAATTAATGAAACTTATTTCCCGATATTTCTGCCATATGAGAAAATCCTCACAATATTTACACCTTATCTTCATAATACTTTCAGAATATAAGGAAAGGCTTCATATTTTCTAAATTAGTTTTTAAGAATTTATATCAAAATATAATTATTTGGGTTCTAATCTTTAACATATTAGCATAATTACAAATTTGAATTTGAAGCCTTCGCTTAAATATCTATATTATTAAGGCTATACGCGCTAGTAATCTTTATCGAGAAAGAACTGAAATAAACAACTAAGTTCTTCCCTTAAACGGATTAAGTTTGTAAATTGAACAAAAGAAGTAAAATATTTATAAATATAAAATATTTTTTCATGCGATAAACCTGGACTATAAAATGACGCTTATTTCAATCAACATGAGAAATTATTTACCAATATCAAAATCTTTTTATTTAAATTAGTATTGAGAAATTACCTGAATTTTTTAATTATTTGAATTATTTTGAATAACTTGATGGGAATATTTTGAGCTAAGCTTTTTGTGGGAAGCAAACATATTTAACTCAAATAGGTATGTTAATAAAAATATTTTTAAGAACCTATATCTTGATGAAATTAAATTTTAAACAGAAATAAATACAAATACTTTGCTTATATAGATAAATTTGGGGATTGTACTGTCAATAAATTACTTTCATTCTTTTGATATTCATATGCCAACAAAGAACATATATTCCAAATATTAAAATAAAAACATAATCTCTAAATTTATTATTTTTGTTACTTATTTACTCAGTTTTCAGTGCAATAGCAATCAATGAGGTGGGATTTTTTTTTTAATTCTGTATATCAAATTTACAATTCTAGGAGAAAAATATTCATATTGAACTACATCTAATAGTGTCTAAAATTTGTATCAAAGTGGTATTTAAGAACTTTATACCAGACAATTTTCAATATACGTCTCTATACACTTATAAATCGATGTAAATAAAATACTGAATATTTTTTTAGAAAAGAAATAGGGTACGTGAAATGTTTTGTTATTAAAGCACACATCTCAAAATAGTCGATCACAAAAAAACTTTAAAACACTTAACAGTTATCCTAAGTTAAAGTATTTATAAACTGCAATTAAAAATGGAAATAGAACTGAATAGGCAACCACATTTGGTTGATATCGTATTAACAAAATTTCGAAATATTTAGTATTGTCAAGTAAGTTATCAAACTATTTAAATAGCATTCAAATCTCAATTTAATATCAAAAAATTATTGAAATACTTTTGAAACCTGCGAGTAATTTAAAAATACTTACTAAATAATTACTAGTATGATAATTTAAATAATTGCTAGTATGCAAATTTTATTAATTGCTAGTATAATTTGATAATAGTTTAAAAGTTCAACATACCTTATTATTTATGAAACAGTGGGAAAAAACAAAAAAATATTTTAATTCTAAAATTCTCATAATTTAAAATTATATAGATAATTTCAAAATTCCTCATTGAGAGGCAATATTGAAGTTAATAAAAAATTTACTATATTTAAATTTATGAATACGTTAAAGAAAACAATGTGTTAAAAAAGAAATATCACAATCTAAATATTTTAGTGACCACAAATAAAAATAGATATGCCACAATAAAATTGTTTTTAGATTATCAATTCGCGAAATTTGCTAATATTGAAGCTAATAAAAGTATCATAAAAAAAATGAACTCTTTCTCATGAAGTACCTATAAAGAATGATTATATATAACGGAATCAAGTTAAAATCTTAACTTCGAATTATTAATAAAATTCAATATAATTAAAATTATAAAAATTTAATATGTTCACAAAAACAGGAAATTCACTAAATTTAATACAACCAAAAAAGTGCTTAAAGCACATTAAATACACTATTGCATATCAAAAATGTATAAACTCCTGTAAAGTAAGGAAGCGTAAAACTGTTTTATTTAGGATAACGTGGCAAGATCTGGAAACAAAATAAACACGAAATTTTTCCAGATAAAATTTATATCTATAATCTTCAAATTATCAGGTAAAACTTAAACTAAAATTCAGCTTCAGCGAAACATTATCCAGAGATGACTAAACCCTACGAAATCTGCTGTAGTGCAATAGTGCCTTTATGAAAGATTAATTAGTTTTACATTTCATTCCTAATTAATTGAAAACTATCACAGCAATTATATATTTGTATTATTTTCTTAATTAATATACATTAAAATCATAATTACCGTGAAATAAGCGTTGCATCTGATTCCTTATGATTAATGAACAAAGTGGTACAGATTTTAGTCTTTTCACTTCACAAGTTTAAACATTTATAAAATTTTAAACTTTATTATATTAAAATTTTATAAATGCTTAAACTACTTAAAATTTTAAATATTTTGTAAAAAATTATGTTGGGCCACTACTTTAGGAGTATTACGTATAGCTACCAATAATTTTCAAACTCACTAACTTTGAAATATAAAAGCATTTAAGTATTAATTTCAACTTAGGAATAAAAAATATACTACGAAAAAATACATTTTTTCCATATATAAGTAAAATTCTTATTGTAAAGCTTTATTAAGAATATTATCTCGTGATTTGAAAATATTTTCTTTGGAATTTTATTCAGTTTTAAAAATAATTTTGATTGTTTAAATAACTGTATATTATTGATAATATTGATAACAACATTGTAAATCATTAATATAAATTTTATGTATGCTTAGTTCTAAATTCTTATAAACTCAATAAAGTTTAACCCAAAAAAACTTAATTTATTATTAGAAAAAGATCAAATAAACTATTTTCGTATTGCATATTTTTTTACTTTATTATTTAATTCTTTTTTTTCTATTTTAATGAAATTTTAAAACTGATATAGCAAAAAAATATTTTGGAAAAGTAACTAAAAAGGAATAAACAGCCCTTATATGATCTCAAAAATACTTTCTGATCCAATGGATTTTGAAGAAGAGTGAAAAACGGTTTCTATGAATAATGCATTTGCTTCAACGAAAGAAAAATATATTTTCAAACAATTTAACTAAATTGAAAAAGTCTAAGACTTCCATCTCAATAAAAAAGTTTGCATTCAAGGCTTTCCAGTATTTAACAACAAATCTATCCCATCGTTGATAAACTTTCTCAAAACCAACTCAAATAATGGTTTAACGAATTCCATGACCTGTCTAGTATACTACGGTCTTTTCATCATTAAAATTAAAGAAAGTCAATGTAAACAGAAATTTTGATTCTTTCAACTGTATTCTTTCGGGGGGGGTTCCCCTTCTTTTTTCAAAAGTCTCGATTGCTCAATTCAAATTCCGAATTTCTACGTTTGAAAATGGAATAAATTTCCATATTTTACAGAACCTTCCCTCATTTTCGGCTTTTGCTTAAAATTCATTATTGGCTTTGCATACTTTCATCTGTATGTCCTAATCGAGATGAAACATTAAAAATTTCGTGGTTCTACCAGAAACGTTACAAAGCAGGAAAATTTTGAATCAAAACTTTGCTAAATATTTTCCTGATTTTCTTGCTTATAGATTTGCCGATCCCAATTTCATCTTTTCAATATTTACATAGTCTTTAAAATATTCATCTTAACTCACATTCGAGAAATGAAGTTAAACTCATTTCATTTTCAATGATTTCCTTCTTATACGTTTTCAAAATATTTATTTAAAAACATAAAAACACAAAATTCTGTGTTGTTTTTATATATCTGCTTCTTGATATGAGTGCAGATATAAAAATTTAGATATAAAAACAGCAAACTTTTTTACACTCCAATTTCTATGATTAAGAGATTTCATGCTTACATTTCACACACATTACAAATGCTTCAACTAACTTTCCCATTTTAAGGAATTGTATTCAAGATATTGAACATATAAATTTACTTGCAATAAATATGTATACAAAGGTTACAGTTTCTTATATGAACAGTAAATTTTCATAATAGTCAATTCCAGAGATTGTGCCATCCTGGGTAAAAATTTAAATTTCTAGTTTAATAAGTAAATATCATGAAAAAATCCTAAAATATTATATAATAATAGTAATATACAATAACTGAAAATCTATTTTGCCATCCTTGAAAAAATCAAATTTTAACAAAATATTTTGAACGCATTTTTTATTTAAATTTATTTTAATTTGATATCTTAAATATACTTGTGCATTGTATACTGTGCCTCCTTAATTTAGCCCCTGAGCTCAGATACTACTTTTCTATTCCTACAAATTGTGTGTTTGTGTTTCTAGAGACAGCTCAGGTACAGGAAATGCATAAATCTCAGAAAAAAGAGTATGTATTTTCAAAATCAATGAGAAAATCGTCTTTATATGATGTGTTTCTATGACAAACTTCGCTGAAGTTTATGAATTCAATTTTTAGCATTGAGGCTTTTTTATTGATTCGGCGTTTACATCCACTTACGAAATAAAAATGTCTTAATTTTCTTTCATTTTATGAAGTTTTTCTTAATTTTCTTAACTAAGATACCATATATATCATAAGGTATGAGTCAATGTTTAATGGTATGAGTCAATGTTTAAGGTATGAGTCAATGCTACTCTATGATATCTATACCTTTACCATTAACAGATTAACTTAATGCAGTGTTATAGCTGATGCGGCGTTTCCATAGAATTTTAATTTTTTTCCTTAAATGCGGAATTAACACTGATGCATTCTTTCTTCCAGAAGCTATGATGTTTTTGTAAAGCAATGACATTTTATTTTATAGAATATTAATATATATTACTAACCTGAATTATCATAAAGTGAAAAACTGTAAAAAATTATTTAATATTTCCCTTTGAATACAATGGTTTGTGTTAATAAAAATTAAAAAATCACCAGTACAAAACTAAAAAAACACCAAAATTAGTTGTAATTCAAATGAATAGCAAATTAAATATCAGCTTAAGAGACCACAGCACATATTATATCCTTTATTTTAACTCAAATCAATTGAAAAATAAATTCTCATCATTATAATGACAAGTTTCACCAAAATATAATGCAGTTAGCTTTACGTTTTCGCAAAAATAGTAGTAAAAGTCAATAAAGTGTAGATATTTAACTAAATATTTCAATTAATTTAAACACATTAAACTTTTGATTTACTTTTTAATCCGTTTTTTCTATTATATTGCCCTGGGCATTTTCTTTCATTCAACTATTTTCAGAAAAAAATACATTATCTCTTCACATAGATCACATATTCACATTATACTACAATATAATTACACTACATAAAAACATTGTATGCAATCAAATTAGAAAAATATAGTTAAATTATTAAACACTCTTTTATAAATTTATACAAATTTTTTATCAAATCAACTTTTTTTAATAAATGAGAAATTAAACAGCTATAAAATCTGTTTTATTTTCATCTACATAATTGTAATATAATGCTAACCCTAATAATTAAGTTATATGAAAATATTAGGGATTAATTAGCATCAATTTAAAGGATATGAAAATATTCATCCAATTTTAAATGTTAAAATTAAGTAAATTCCCTTTTTCACCGTCTGTTTAATTTTTTATAAGCCATCTCTTAAATATAAAAAATTATAATGACAAGGTGGATGAAGATTAATAAACTTTATCTTGTAATTTATTCTTTGCTTCATTCTAGCTCTGAATAAAAGAAAACACTAAGAGTGGACAATACCATTCTCTAAAATTTGAAGCTAATTCCTGGCAGAATTAATTACAAATTCCTGAATAATTTAGTGTGTTATTACATAGAAGAATCTCTCAATGAAGCTGTCTGCTACGATGCAGAAGTAACCTTTCGTGCTTGTCATAGACCCTCGGCATTTCACAAAGTTATGGCTATCAATTTTCAGCTAGCTTCTACCTAATTGAAATGTCACATTATGGTGAACACGCCCTTCGACAACTATGAGGGTGATACTCTTCTTTTTTCTTACCAAACCTCAAGATTGAGACAAATTATATTCAATTACAGACATTAGGCTAAATTAGTTTCAGCTTAGTTATTACTATAAGTCTCGGAATTTCGTGTTAAGAGCTAATTTGGCAGTCATCTTCGTTTATAAGATTGGCTGTAAAGTGAAAGGAAACCCAGCTGAAAGGGTGAGCCTAGGGTATAAATCATTAAAATCTAGTTCCAAAATATCACAAGAGGTCACCTTATGAAGTTCTTCTAAAGTAACTGTTCGTCGGATTGTTTTAATCTGTGCAATTATTTCTGAATATTCAAATATATGTAACCCACACTCTTTCTTATATTTTCAAACTTGCTCACGCTTTTATGAAAATATGAAGAAATAGCGAAAGCAGAAAATATCTAAAGCTCATGATTTCGTATTAACAAGCACATCATGAACGAATAGAAATATCAATTGATATTTAAATAATACAGAAATAATGAAACTGCATTAAATTACAATTCAAAATGGTCATTTGGCATTTCTACATTATGGTTTTTTCGTATAAATTTTAAAAAAATTGAGAAAATTCTTAAATATTCATTATTTTTAAATATTATACATATGTTAGTGCTTTGCTTTTATGCAAACTTATCTGTTTACTTATATAATAGTTCTGAAACAAATTACGAAACAAACTGTATTAAGAAAAAAATGCAATATTCTAGTTCTTTTGAATATATTATGTATATAAAATTTAATATATTCTATATATATGTTAATATAATGCACAATACTCAACACTAAAGTTTTTGAGGTTGTAACACTTACGAAGTATATATCAGAAATTCACGTATGTAGACATCTTAATTTAGACGCTGGAATTCTTCTATCAATAAAAGTGTTAATCACAAGGTCTGAGATGTATTCCCAAGCAGTAAATGCTTAATCACATATATCGGGGAATAAAACATAATAAAGATGGACTTGTTATCCATTATAGCCTCCATGCGCTCCTAATTATTTTAAATTTCAGCTTTCCATCATAATGAATAGAGGATCTATCTCGTTTGTTACCCAATACAGTGCAAGAGCATGATTTAATATTTCCTTCTAATTTCCTTAACTATAACTTATGTAATTTTATCTATTAAAAATAATTATATTATATAATGTTTTACAATTAACTTCAAAAAATTTTAAAAATGGATTTATCTTTAGTTTATTTAAACTGTACACACTTGGTTTACTAAAAGGATTACCATTACAAATTAAATAATCCAAATCAATTCTAAATGGCTTGTTTCAAATGCTTATTTTTTGACTAACATTCTTAGTCAAAAAATTTCCCTTTTCATATTTTAGTTTTCACAAATAATTTCCTAGTTTTAGTTTATAAGCTATTAAAAGTAAAAGAAGTATTATGTCTGAATAGTATTTTTACTACCGGAATTTAATGAGACATGATATGAAGTCTCCTAACAGCGTCTGCTTCATAAAGAAGTACGAGTTAATTTGGCGATTTGATACCATTGTATTTATATTTTCTTCATATATTTCATGTTAATTTAATAATGTTTTTCAATTAACTAATAATGTTAATTAATAATGTTTTCCAATTAACTTCAAAAAATTTTAAAAATGGATTTATCTTTAGTTTATTTAAACTGTACACACTTGGTTTACTACAAGGATTACCATTACAAATTAAATAATCCAAATCAATTCTAAATGGCTTGTTTCAAATCCTTATTTTTTATGACTCACATTCTTAGTCAAAAAATTTCCCTTTTCATATTTTAGTTTTCACAAATAATTTCCTAGTTTTAGTTTATAAGTTATTAAAAGTAAAAGAAGTATTATGTCGGAATAGTATTTTTACTACCGGAATTTAATGAGACATGATATGAAGTCTCCTAACAGCGTCTGCTTCATAAAGAAGTACGAGTTAATTTGGCGATTTGATACCATTGTATTTATATTTTCTTCATATATTTCATGTTAATTTTAATGAGATTATTTTTATTTAAATTAAACTATGACAAGTTTATATTGTTATATTTCCATATTTGGGTAAATATGAGCCGTAAGTTTTCTTTTTTTTTTTTTTTTTTTTTTTGTTTAATTTTGTCTTCCATAATCATAGTATGATTCGATACTTCGGCAGTGAAACTAAAGTTTGACTTCCATAATTGTTTGATGATAGATTGAGATGATAAGCATGCCAAGGATGCAATTCAATCCGATGTCTAAAGAAGGATTCTTGAACAATGTATGCCACGTGTGGTCGAACATTATCTCATAGGAATACGGTTAATGATAGGCGCTAAAGCTATGGAAGGACCTTGTAATGAAACACTTCAGAGATGTAGTGCTTGCTGCCCAGTATACTGATATAAGTGCTAGAGGGATGTGGGAGTAAAATAACGCTACAAACTGGGAAATCACGTGCAGGATCTCTGTGCCACATATAACCCAACTGTTCAGTAGTCTTTCAACACGGGGTCTCCAGTCTCGAATCTGACCACCGTGGTGTTATACCTAAAAGAGTAATTCATTAGTAAAACAATGCCATTCCATTCCATTGTACGTGTTCGTCATTCATCGTACCAATGGCAACGCAAATGCCTCTGTGGTTTTGAATCAAGTTTAACCTATGAAGCAATGCACGACTTGCAGATATCCCACTCAGCTTCAAACGGTGTTGAATAGAACGAGCCGGCACAGAATAATGAGTAACGGACTGAATTGTTGTTCTGTGATTGAAGATGTGGCTAAGCAATCCATCACTGCCATGCGCACAGTAGGTCTTGCATCACGTGAAATAATGCAATGAAATGGATGTGATATGGCAGAGCATCGGTCTGACTTTCCTTCTTGCATTCAGTGATAGATCCACATCACAATTGATTACTTTCGTCCAACATGGTCACTGATTTCTCTGAAGGATAATCCTCAATCCCTATATGATACTATTAAGTTTAGCTCAAACCGAGAAACTTGCTCGAAAGACGTTCGATGTCTTCTACGAGGCATAATTAAACAGCTTATACAAAAAACATACCACAAAAATAATTGTCATATCTCAAATCATTAATCTTTCTTTATATAGCATTTGAAGATGGAACTACAGTCACCCATGTATGATTTTGTCCTATAATAATAATGATTTGTATATCTCATAGCTGCAAATGCATGATGTAATGTTAGTATAATTTAAAGTTTCCTTCAGGCTGTTGCATTTTGAGTGGCTAGCAATGTGTGTGTAAGTATCGATGTAATGTTATATTAAAATAAAAGTAAACAAATATTCATTTTAACTTTTTAATTTGTATTATTTAAACATTTTTAATAATGAGAAAGATCAAAACTAAACAAAATCAATTTACCGAATTTGTAATATTTACTGATATTTTTCCCATTTCGTGATAATTTATCCTCACAAAAAATTTTTAGACTTTCAAATTTACAACATCTATTCTATAATATATTAAATTGTGAAGTTACTAATCCTTCTAACACCTATGGAGGATAAACGAAACCCATAAATATTCCTTTTATCCCCTTATAATTTTTTTAACAGTGTAATGTAATTTTCATTTTCCCTCATTGTTACTATTCATGTCTCCCGACGGGCATCGATTCACTTGTTTGCATCTCCTTATTTTACCATCCTTTTCATATTTTTGTAACAACCTACGCTTAATTGATTAAACGTAGGTTGTTAAAACCTAATTTACGCTTAATCTTTTATTGAATTTTTTATATTTCTTCATATTTTAAAATCAGTATTCCAATACTTATCCGAATGTTCATGCACTATATAGAATGAGTAGTTATGTATTTTTAAGCAACTCCGATTCAAATAGAAAAGCAAAATTTTGAAATAATTGCTATTTTTAATTCAAATACATTCCCATATTTTCCTCATGTCTGACATAAAATTTCATAACTTTTTCAGCAATAGTTTTACCAACTGTAGATAAATTTCAAATAGACTCATTTTATTTAGGATACCTCGTACTCTTCACTAAATAATTGTTCAAACCTATGGTCATTCGCTCCTCTTTTAAGAATATGTTTTTCTGGAGATGCTTTCAAATTTTTAAGCACAATTCGTTCTTCTTTTTTAATTCTTGAGATGAATAGACATGCCTTTTAAAAAAATCGTTCAGAACTTATGAGACTTCAGGTCAATTGTTCTCAATACATAGCTTTTAAAAAATTCTAACTTTTCAATAAAAGATTATATTGTCAGTAATTTGTAATATAATTACAAAACTGTTTTGAAAGTAAGAATTTGTTTGACTTAATTTTAAAAATAATAAACAAGCATGAAAATTTTTGAAATTTGAGAGTCAAATTTAAATATAAATGAAAAGAGTGGCTCTGAAAGAACATTGATTTCATGTCTGAGGTCAAACAAGCACGCAAAAACCTTACAGCGAGACAGTCATTGAATTTCTGTATGAAGGGGTATGAGTTTGATACAATTCCTATTTTTGAAAATATATTTTCCTTTTTTTTTTACATGTTTCTTGAGTTTAAATGGTAAGATTTGATAAAATTATAATGCCATGTATAATATTATTCAAGACACATTTCATACTATAAGTAAAAGCTTCAATACGTCTTCCTAGATACTATCAGAAAACAAATATGCAACTATAAGCCACTTGTTTATGTCTTTTAATAGTTTTTTAGAAAATGCATCCTTTTGTTTTTTAAATCTAATTATTTACAGTACAAAACATGAAGTTGTGAAAGCTTCATACTACAGTTAGGAAGTAGATTTTCACAAAGTATCTTTCAGCTTAAGACATTCTCAACTATCACGAATTAAAATTCATATAAAAAATAGTTCAAAACATTTTCTCGGTTTCAGAACAATAAGTATTTTTTCACAAGAAATAGTACTCGGGGACTCAAATGTCAGTATTTACTCATTCGGTGATTTTCCTTTCCTTAATAGCTCACTATTTTATTTTTATTCAAATATGCATGTCATAATAATTAAATGGCTATGAACTATTCACTTTGACATGAACCTAGAAACTTATTAAAAACAATGTTGCAATGATAAAAATAGAGAAAATGTCAGTGAATATCCTTACTGACGCATTACATATTGCTTTAACTATTGATTGTTAGACAATAATATGAGAAGTATTATGACTAATAAATGCATGATAATGTGTTTTATAGGATAAATTTTAAGTAATTTATAACTTGTAAGTATTTAGAATTTACATAATGATAGTATAAAATTATTGAGCAATGTATGCCTACTCCTAAAGGTTATGGTACATCAAGTTTAAATAATCGTACGAATACTATACTTAAAGTACGGTTAACAACATTGAAATAGAAAATTGGACACATTACAAACAATTTAATGATAACAGTGAGATTTTAGTACATTTTTTGATTAACAAAAAATTAGAATAAAATTATAAATTGCTTGCCAAATATGTATAAAAATTATTTTATATTTGTATCAGGTATCAGAAACAATTATTTGCGATACAAATTAGTTATGTTATTCTGATATTCCATAAAGAATAGTGAAACATAATTTGGATTGGAAATGCGAGAAGTTGCGAAAGATTTTTAACGGCCTTCGTTGAATCTATCAATGTCTATTAAAGTGGTGATGGTGGGTGATGGGTTAACAAATAATTTGGATTACAAACAAAAATTGTACAAAGAACATTTTCAAGAAATATTTTTATGTTCGGACAATAAACACATATTCGAATAACGAACAAAAATAAATTCTAACAAACACTTCTCGGCTCTCAAAGCATTATGTGCAGAGTTGCCAGACCTAATTGACCAAAAATCGTTTTTCATCTCTCTTGAATTATTTTGCTTGCCTATTAAATTTCGAATTCTATATTGTAATAAAAAAAAAATTTTCCAATAGAATATTTATCCAAAGTAGACTATCAATTTCGATTTCATTCAAAAGCGAAACTGATTTCATTCTGAGCTCCTTCCCTCATTCATTGTCTCATACGTAGGTAGTCTTGAATGACGAATTCCAGACGGCAGATTACTTTCCTTTCATAGTGAAACAAAATGAGTCTCGCATTCTTCCCAGTTTCTTCTATTCATTCATTTATATCACTGATCCAGCAAATTTATAGTAGCGAACGGGAGGATAGTTTACTTTCATTTAGAAACAAACCACAACACTTTTGTTGCCTCAGAAAATGCTTGGTTAGTAATTTTTTTTTTTTTTTTTTTTTTAATTTTTTATAATAACTCATTCGAAGCTGTAGCGGTGTTTGAAAGTACCACTACAGCACATATTTATCACCTATATTGTTTCGTAAAAAACAAAATCTTTAAAAAAATTGAAATAGTCGCCCAAAGTTTCAAAAAGTCGTCACTATTTTTTTAAAAAAATAGCCGTTTTTGGCCCTTTTTTGCTTAAAAAAGTTGCCAAAGTCACCAAAGATAATAAATTGTTTCAAATAGTCGCCTTTTAGCCTCCAATGGCAACCCGAAATGTGGTAAGAACACACTTGGGATGCTAACGTGAACCATATCACATAACCCTTTCTTAAAGTAAATAAACAAAACAATAAAAGTAGTTTATTCATAATTTCATTCTTTATGAAACTTTTTGATAAAAAACGGTATTTAAATAGTCGACTATTTTATTATATTTTTAGTATTATCTAATTTAATACTAAAAGCATATGAATTTCAATTTTAAAAGCTAAAGTCATGGTTTGCTACATCCGAATTTATGAATATATTTTACTCAAAGAAGAGAATATACTGCTTCGTGCGATAAGAAGAATCTCATCCTTAGCGAATAAAGAACATATATTATACAATTATTCAGGTTTTTAACCAATATGATGTACTTCATTTAAATGTTATATTGGTAAACATTATAGATATCTTAACAAATTAAACGGAATTTACTGAAGAAAATTTAAATGTAGCTTATTAATAGGCTTATTTGTAAATATGAATAATGAGTTACAAAAATAACGTTATTCTGATTTTTGCTTTTTTTTTTTTTCCTTCATAATTGTATTTAGTAGGAATAATCATGGACCGGAAGACCTCAATTGAAAATGGAATTAAAAATTTTAATGTTTTTTTTAAAAAAAACTTAGATTTTTTAATGCTTTTTTCAGAAACCAATCTCAAATCCATTGAAGACAATTTTTTACGAAATCTGTACTAATTATTAACAACTTAATAAGAAAAAGACCTCTTTCAGTTCACAAGTTTTATCAGTGATAGAATGTAAAAATAATACTAAATTATATCGTAGTGTCATATAGTGAAAATTATTGTAACCATTGATTTTTATTTGATAATAAAAAGATGATTAGTTTTTATAACTGAATATTTAAAAATAAAAATAAATGATTAAAATATTAAATAAATAAGATGTCAATTATTAAATAAATGATCAAAGAAAGAGCTATCAATCATTGAAAAAAATGAGCGAGATCTTTGGTATCGTAGAGGAAAAATAATTGTGCCATCTAGTGACGATTTTAAAAAACAATTCATGACTTGACTGTTAATGATAATTCCTCCGCGAATATTCTTTTCAATATTTACTAACTTTTATAAATCCAAATAATTTTTTATTTATTTTTACTAGTAATTTGTTAATATGTTTAACACTAGTTTTCGTTACTTTTTCATTCAAAACTTGCGTAGCATGTACATAAAATGTGTTTGCAAAAGAAGCTTTATTTTGTAACAAAATTTAAATTTTGTAATAATATTTTCTTATAAGTTTGTCAGTGCTCAGATTTTACGGCCTAAGGTCTGTATTTGACAAAACAGTCAGCTATTATTTCAAGACATTTTGTGTACTTTTTAACCGAGTTATAGCTTCAAAATACAAATATTTCAGCTAAGGAACAATTTCGGGTTATGTAAAAGCTTTCATGTGGATAATCCGTTTTAGGTGATATTTTTCAAACATGAAATCTATTCTACTGTATATTCCAACATTTTTATCCTAATATATCTTTATTATTAATAATATTAAAAATGTATAAAAAATATGCACTTTTTCAAATATAGAAATGAGTAAAATATATATCAAACATGATTTTTTTTGCTTGAAGAATAATATTTTAATGTTAGATTATTCATTAAAACATGTTATTGACATAAATACTAGTGACGTAAGAACATATTTGATGTATGTTTATTAAATTTTTTTTTTAATCAAATCATGATATTATTTAATTTCATAGTTAGATATGAACTGAATAATATAAAAACCAATTTATATCAAGAATTATCTTAACAGTAAATATTTCATATTAATTTATGTTTTACATTCTTTTTCATATGTTACGGATTATTATTAAACTATATTTTGAATTGATTTTTTGAATAATTTTTGCTATATTTTTATTTCAGCCTATTTGTTCATTTTTATCCTTTTTTTAAATTATGTATTCTTTTATTTTACCCTATTAGCAAGCTTTTTTTTACCAGATATTTACTTGGAATAGTATACTAATTGTCCTATATTTTAAGTACATCATATTTTATTATGTCATGATATTTCTTCAAGAGTTATGAAAAAATATTGTGAAATTTATTGAATTTCATGATAAAAATATAGTACATTTTTACAGTCTCGAGATAGAATAAAGATTAGATACAGCCTTGTATTTAAATATAATTTTCATTTAAACCTATGACCTTGTGTTTAAACATCTATTTTTAAAACTTTTTTTTTTTTTTTTTAACATTTTTCACAGTAACAAATCTTAAACCTATCTAAGACAATATTTAATGAACTCTATACTAATTATTAATTTATTAATAAGAAAGAGACCTCTCTCAGTTGACAAGTTTTATCACTGACAGAATGTAAAAATAATACTAAACTATACCGTAGTGTCATCTATTGAAAAGTATTGTAACCATTGATTTTTATTTGATAATAATAAGATGATTAGATTTTTTATAGCTGAGTATTTAAAAATAAAAATAAATGATTAAAATATTAAATAAATAAGATGTCAATTGTTAAATAAATGAGAAAAAAGCTATAATTATATTTTAAACAAATGAGAAATATTTTACAATGAAAACAAATGATACTGCAGAGGAGGAACAACTGTGCCCTCTAGTGACAATTTAAAAAAGCAATTCATGTAGATAAATAACAATATCTTTATTTTTATCTCTAGCAGCATAAATGGTATTTATCTCTGACATTGACTAGCGTATGTACTTTAATCAAATTTCATATTAACTTTATTTATATTACATACTTATTTAAATTAATTTCGCATTGTTATTTATCTAAATTAATTTCTGCATGACTTTTTAGTGAAAACTCAAGAACATGCAAACATGCTTTATTTTGTGTCATCTCATTTTCTTAAGCATTTTTCATTCAAAATTTATTAGTAACATGTTATGATCCCTCTGTATGTGAATAACTCTTGCCATCAAAAAGTTCTTCAACGTAAAAGAAAATTAGTCAATTTTAATGAAAATTCTGATGTTATGTTATTAAAATAATATTACTGAAATGCAATTTGTATTTTTTTTAAAGTGGTTAATTTCTTTTTTTAATGAACAAAGAACTAGACTATTTACTCATATTTTGAAAGCACTCTAAATAAAGGGATCACAACCCACTATTGATTTACGTATCTCACACAATGAAACTGAAAATTTGTTAAAAGAAAATTGAACGTATATCATAAATTATTCATAGACTATAAATGCTTCTCACTATTTTATATCGGAAATGCTTTTATGCACAAAATATAAAATATTATGTGTGTAACCCTGGTAGGTAATACCTGAGTTAACAACCTCATCACAAATCTTCATGTCGTAGAAACAAAGACATTTTATCTTTATGAATTTTTAATGCACAATGTTCATCTCATGACAATGATAAATTTCTTGGATATGTTCATATCCAGCGCATTTCAATCACAAAACTTTAATCATGGATAGACTTACCTTTTATTTGAGATAATACATAATTTATCATATATAATATAAAAGTGACAAGTTAAATAACTTTAAATGTCTATAAATTATTAAACATTAAATTATTACACATATGTAATTATATTTTTATTGACAATACATAAAGGATGGTACTAAAAATTTTATATTTAATAAACAATTTTACAATCACATCGCAGTTGTAAATTTATCAATACAATTACCATATATTTATAAGCTGCACTCTTTTTTTAATACGAGAGCAAAGTTACGTGTTGTACACTGTATCTATTTCAATTAAGATTGTTTCCTTAGTAAATTTTTTAAGAATAGTATTTCCTTCTTCCTTAAGAAAATATAATTTATTATTGTTTTATACGTGATATATGTATATAAAATTCAATAAAAAATTTGTGAATAAAATAGTAATTATTATAATTAATAAAAGATTCATTTGGTAAATGTAGGAATAAATTATATTGTAAAATTTAAATAATAATAGTTATGCTAACTAAATTAATTCGAAAAAGAAATTATAAGTTACTAAAAAACAACAGCTATTTGTATAATTTTCTTATGTTTTTTATTCGACTTTATTCAGTTCATTAACTTCTAGCCGATAATTTGAAAATTGTTAAAATGTAATTTAGTTCATTATGAAGACCGGCGCAAATAAAAACAAGAAAATTTTATTCAGTGTTTCATACCTTAAACAAAGTTAAAACAAATAGAGAAATAATTTAAGATACAAAACTTATATTTTCTCTGGTAATTTGATATATACGCGTATGTATAATGAAGAACTAGTTCGCATTCCTGTATTGAAAGCTTTTCTGAAGTTAAGACAATTTACAAATGACATTTATACATTCGATTAATTGAAATAGTTCATCTTTAACATAAATATGAGCTTAACCATTGTATAAAATCTTCTGTCTCCTATTTCTTAACGAATTTAGCCTTATAAAGAATACTACAAGATTACTCAAAGGAACACAAAGAACTAATATTTTCCTGTCTCAAAGAATTTTCGAGCTGGCAATTGACTTCAACGTACGAATAAAGTAAGGGATTAATGAATAAATTGAATTTTGCGTTTTGTAAATTAATTATGGTTATAATGAATAAATTAAATAAGTTGTCTATAATTAAAAATAATTTATTCAATTATTTCAAGCTAATATAAATTTACAGGTATATGACCAGTTACTGAAGTTTTATACTATCAGACTTTATATTTCCCTTTAATAATCATTTGAAATATGATTATATATCATATAAAATACAATCCTATGAAATATAATTATTTAAAATGTCTTTAAGAAAATGTGCATAAAGTATATATTTTCTTTTTATAATGAGTACATAATATCATGCTCCAAACTTCGGCAATTTTTATTTGAAATTATGATTAATATTATGATATTTTATAAGAAAAGCAAAATGGAAATTTTCATTTCTCTCCCAGATCCCTATACTGTCTATACGTAAAATTTCATTTGTAGGTTTAGCTGCAACATTAAAATGTATTTTTTACGGAATAGCTATTTAAGTAATAAAGAAGTATTTTTTTATCATTACTGAACATAACATTTTCTGAATATAAATATATTATTCTTAAACCTTGTTTTACATTTGCAGAACACTTATATTTTATTTTCATAAACATAGTCAAGGAATTGAATGAAAATTAGGAAACGAAGCATAGAACGATTAATTGAATGTGATCATTGGTAAAAACATCAAATATACATCATGTGGGTTCAAACCATGAATAGTTTGTCAGGAATAGATAGAATGAAAATTGCTATAGAATAGAAGTATGTAGCTTAATGATATATAGTTTAATTAATTACTTAAGCAAGTATAAAAGAGTTAGATTAATTTAAATACTTAAAAAGAGTATTATTTATTCAAGAAATAAATATTAGATTTTCAAATATGTAATTTTTTATATTTCAGTTTCCATGATTCACTTAATACACTAAAAGACATAAATTATACTCTTCTCAAATTATATAAAAATTTGATGTTATTCGGTAAGAAGCCTCAAATTCTTCATAACAGAGTTTCCAAAATCAATTTGAAAATTATTACATTGTAAATCACAAGATCTGCTTTTAAGTTAAGTTCAGGTAAAAAAAAAATCAATATATATCAATATTGAAGCATATTAAAGAAAGAAATAGCAATAATTATACAATAAATTTTCTGAATAAGTAATTATGCAATATATTTTCAACTAAGTAATTTACGAAATTGCATAAAGTAAATAGCAAGAAATATCTCTTCAAACATATACAAATGTATTCACATAAAATTTAATATATAAAAGAACTTTATTCTATTGTGATATTGTATAAATTATTGTTTATTCATTTCTTCCTTCGAACATACCCAAAAAAAATCATTACAGGATTAATATTGGAAGTTTTCAACTGACAGAATAATGTTAGTCAGTTTTCTACCTTAATTTTTCTCCGCATATAAGCAATCTTATTGTTCTAAATAGGAAAGAAACGGTAAATGAACGTATGTGTACATATATGCACTAATACATTGGAGATATTATAATTGAGAATGTAAAATGCTGACGAGAATATGTTTTTGTCATCCATATATGATGTATAAGTGTTGCGTGTTATGAAAGTAAAGAAAAGGTAAAGTATGTAAAGAAAAGGCAACAACGAACTGAAAGAAATTAAATTTTATTAATGACTTCTGTCTGTAAATAAAACATGCATAATTTGTTAGTACCATACCATAAACAAAAACTATGATTCTTCAAGTAAAAATAAATTTTAGTATGGAAAACAATGTTGCGCTTCAGTAAAGCATGGAAACAAAGAGGTTTTCAAGAGAAAAAAATGTTGTTTATCTGTATACAGTGCAGATAAACAGCAAATAAAAATATGTGCATAATGAAAAATGCTACAGATCTGTTAATAATTTAACGTAGTTTCACATAGAATTTAATGCAATACGTTACACAGTTTCAGAAACTTTGTCTTTTCTAAAGAAATACTGTATTTTAAATGTTTAAAAACTAAATTTCTAGAATTCAAATAAGCATTGCTTCAATAGAGTATGGCATTTTTATTGATGCAATGTGTACATGTATTAAAAAAAATAGCGCTTTTTTTCATCATTTCAAGACAATGATTGTTTTAAATTTATGCATAAAAAATAAAACTATTTCTTTGTTTTTATAATAAATTTTAGAAGGTAAATTTTATTTATTTATTTCACCATATGTTATGATCAAAACTTGCTCTCATTTCCTAGATAAATTTGTTAAAAATTAAAATTTTCATATCCCCCCCCCACAAAAAAATAAATTTCTTATTCTTATGAAATATCATTATGATAAGTATTTTTGAGAATGATGGTCACAAACCAACAAAACTTGTATATCTAGCCACCCCACACACACACACACACACACATGTATTTATATACACTACTGGCCATTAAAATTGCTACACCAAGAAGGTGACATGCTACAGACGTGAAATTTATACGAAAGGAAGAAGCTGCTGTGATATGCAAATGATTAGCTTTTCAGCGCATTCAGACAAAGTAGGCGCTAGTGGTGACACCTACATTGTGTTTAAATGAGGAAATGGTTCAGCCGGTTCCTCATACACAAATTGCATTTGAACGTTGTTGCCTGGTGAAAAGTTGTTGTGATGCCTCGTCTAAGAAGGAGAAATGCGTACCAGCACGTTTCTGACTTTGATAAAGGTCGAATTGTAGCGTACCGGGATTGCGGTTTATCTTATCGCAGTATTGCTGCTCGCGTCGGTCGAGATCCAATGACTGTTAGCAGAATATGGAATCGATGGGTTCAGGACAGTAATACGGAACGCCATGCGGGATCTCAACGGCCACCTATCACTAGCAGCCGAGAAGACAGGCATATTGTCCGCATGGCCGTAATGGATCATGCAATCACGTCATGAGCCGTGAGTCAAGAAAGGGGTCGTTTGGAAGACAACAAGTGTTTGCACGAACAGTTCGACAACGTTTGCAGCAGCATGGACTCTCAGCTCGGAGACCATGGCTGCGGCTTCCCTTGACGCTGCGTCATAGACAAGAGCGCCTTCAATGGTGTGATTAATGACGAACTTGGGCGCATGAATGGCGAGACGTCATCTTTTCAGATGAATCCAGGTTCTGTGTACAGCATCATGATGGTCGCATCCGTTTTTGGCGGCATCGTGGTGAACGCACACTGTCAGCGTGCATTCGTCATCGTCATACTGGCCCATCACCTGGTGTGATGGTATGGAGTGCCATTGAATACACGTCTCGGTCACCTCTTGTTCGCATTGACGGTGCTTTGAACAGTGCACGTTACATTTCTGGTGTGTTATGACCCGTGGCTCTACCCTTTATTCGAACCCTGCGAAACCCTACGTTTCAGCAGGATAATACCCGACCTCATGTTGCCGGTATTGTACGGACCTTACTTGATACGGAACATGTTCGGCTGTTGCCCTGGCCAACACGTTCTCCAGATCTTTCACCAATAGAAAACGTCTGGTCAATGATTGCCGTGCGACTGGCTCGTCACCAAACGCCAGTCACTACTGTTGATGAACTGTGGTATCGTGTTGAAGCTGTATGGGCATCTGTATCTGTACATGCAATCCAATCTCTGTTTGACTCAATGCCCAGGCGTATAACTGCTGTTATTACTGCCAGAGGTGGTTGTTCTGGGTACTGATTTCTCAGGATCTATCCAACCAAATTTTTTGAAAATTTAATCACTTGTTATTTCTAGTATAATATATTTGTCCAATAAATATCATTTTGTTATCTGCATTTCTTCCAGGTGTAGCAATTTTAATGGCCAGTAGTGCCAGTAGTAATATTCTGGTGTGCACGAAAATTAAGCAACAGATGCTTTTACCATAACTATGAGAAATCATTTGAAAGATATGAAATTCGATAAGAGACACAGCTTTTTCTATTTAAAAGATGACGAAATCATAGTTGCAAAAATTGAATTCAATATTACAGTATGAAATCAAACAAAATAAGTCTTTATTCTCATAGTATCGTTACACATAATTGCTTGTCATAGAGGACCACCAAACAGATGTTTCTTAGTATGGGATCTATATTCCCCTTACTGCAATGATTACTTCGCACCGTCTCTCTATATTCAGCACCAGATTGTCCAGCAGTTCTTGAAGCAAGAATGCCCTTTTTTAAACAGCATCTGTTTTAGTTATTGCGTGCCCCCGGAGAATGGCATCAGGTTGTAAAATATCTCCGCAAAATATCCTACTCATATTCCTACTCAATCCATTAGAGTAATATATCCTACTCAATCCATTAGAGTAATATATCCTACTCAATCCATTAGAGTAATATCTTTCCTTTCCAGTAGTTGCTGAATAACAGAGTTCTGGTGAGGTCATACATTGTAATGCATAAAAACAAATTTGCTCCCATGGCATCTCAGAACAGATGCACATGAGAAAAGATCGCTTCCTTATAATAGCGATCTCCAGATACAATGTCTCTGCCAAAAACGAGATACTCAATCCACCCATTATTCAACATGATGCCACCACAGACAACAGCTCCAGGAATACTTTAACGGTCTCTTTCTGAGGTATTACAGGATTAAAACCGTGTCCCGAACTCTCTCCAAATCAATTTGATGTTGATAATCGCTAGTGACTCAGAAGCCTTACTCATCCTTAAAGAAAATACGACTCCACTGATGAAATGCCCACTTTGTAAGCTTCTTGCACCACTCTAGACGGGGATGCCAATGGCCAGCCTTCAAATTGATATCCCAGTTCAGGATGGCAGGCGAATAAGCCATCTTAATGAAGGCTTCTGGACACAGTAAACCTCGACATTTGTCTCCTCATTTCTGTTCACAGTTGCTCAGCAATGGTGCTGCTGACTGATTCTTTTTTTCATGCAAGGTGACATATCGATCGTTCACTGCAGGTGCTTTTCTGAGATGACCCCCACCAAACTTTCTAACAACTTGAACTAAGCTGTAAGAAGTTTTCCAAACGTCCGAAATGACAATTGTTGATTCTGAACTCTTTAACTACATTAGTCTCACATTATGCTCCTCCTTCAGATTCTCGATAATTCTTTCAAATGCTAAGTCATTCAAGTAATTTTGTCTAGCTATACTTCACGAAAAAACTCACTTGCATTGAATTTCTGTAATTGCATCTCCATCCGTGTTTTATAGTAGTCTTGAGATCATCTCTTGGATAGCACACATTTTGCATAGCCTCATGTCACCTATGTCACATTGTAGCTGATGACTTTTCTATTTTATTGCGTGTTCATTGTACTTATCACACAAAAGAATTGCCTTTTTAAAGTTTCATTATGAATTACTTTAAATTTGCATTGTCGTTGAAGTTTTCCACGCCAATACTATATCGTAATGCACTAGTAGCTCTATGTACATTGATATTAAAAATTTAAAAATATCACACATATTATTAAATTCCAAGAGAAGAACAGAATGTGAAATATAGAAACGCTTGTCTCGAAACATAAATGCGATTTTATGAGGTAAGTACACAACTGGTAACTCATTGAAACACCTTGAAATAAAAACATCAATCATGTGAAATCTTTATCTTGCGTTTGCGTCGATGAGATATGTAAATCATTAGTATTAGAAAGCATGCACATCATGGGCAATGTGATATTACCTGAGAACGCTCTATAAAAAAAGAAAATTTCGAATTGAAATATAGTAATAGATTTTATGCATTTTTTTTTCTTCGCATAAACTTTATAATTTGCTTCGTAGAAAACATGGATCTTTTTCCGTTTATGCTTCTGAGTTTGACCGAAGAAGAATAGTAATCTGTAGGGATTGAGGATTATAATTCGGAAAAATCAGTGATCATGTTTTATGAAACCAAACAACTGCGTACGCCACTGCACGTGATGATGGACATATTGTGGAATGTAAATTATGGATAACTCAGCCACATCACGTACCATAACACAATAGATTCAGTCTGCTGAGATTCATTCAGTGTCTGCTAATACCCGTTGACGTCATTTGTATCTGAGTGCAATATTCATAAGGTGACCATTAATTCATTTACCCTTGAGTCAAAGCCATCAGCGTTTGCGTCGCTAATGCTGTGATAAATAATGGATATGGACAACAGAATGGAATGATATTGTCTTCACTGAATAGTTTCGTTTTTGCGTAAAACACCAAGATTGTCGGATTCGAGTATAAAGACACTGTAGAGGCAGCCTTCTGAACTACTGCATTATGCATCATTATACTGGTTTTTACAGACTTGCCCAGAGTTAGGCTGTTAAGTGGAAGTTGCTTGGTGGTAGTCTGCAATTTAGATGCATGTACCAAACAGGAGACCCCCTAATACTTGAATTCATTTTCAGTTGGATAACATTGTGAGGATGACCTATTTAACGTGATCCATTCGCCTTTAGTGAAGGCGACGGGATTTTTTATTAAGTTGGAATTCAAACTTACTACCTTAAAAGAAACTCTGTTGGAGGTCCGTAACTGTTCTGATGAGCACATCGCTACGCTAGTCCTGCACCCAGTTTCCTGGTTTAGAATGGGATTGGATTTCACTCTCTCATTCCTCTAATACAGTGTTTCCCAACCTTTTTTGTGCCATGCCCCACCTAAGCCTTTTTAAAATTCCTATGCCCTTCCATGTAACATATGCATAATTTTTAATATTAGGTTGGGGAAAAAGTAATTCATTATTTTTTCGGTAGACGTCTGTAGTGATCGATATCTCGTTAGGAATATATCAAACAATTTCAGATTTATGCTCGTTGGAAAGGTGACATTTGACACTAAAATATCCTCTAGCGGTTTTTTGTTTGATTAATTCAGTTACGAGTACAAGGTTTCAAAAATGGAAGACAACAAACAGAAAATTCGATACATTTTCGTTTTTCTCTTGTAACGGCGAAAAAGACAGCCGGGTGGCTAAAATTGTGAAAGGTGTTTATAGTCCTCTATAAGACTGTAGCAACCAGTTACGTACAATTTTTGTTTCGTCGATTCCGTTTGGGTATTTGGATGCTAAAGATGCACCTCGCATGGATACAACATCGTCGAGAATGTCTATAAAATATCAAAAATTATCAAACTTGACAGCATGTCAGCAGTCGTAACTTCGCACAAGACCTAAAGATCTACATGAAAACTGTTTTAAACCTTTTTACAAAGCGAATCTGAAAGAAGTTACAAAAAGTTCACGTAAAAATAATGGATTTCTTTTTCCCCAACCTAATATTAAAAAACTGAATTTTTCACTTAAGAAACTTAAATTATAGGTTTTATAAAAGGAATCACTAGGAAATTTTTAACGAAACACAGTAAGTAAAATTTCAAAACGTAATGAAAAACTTAAATTAAATTCGAAATATATAATTTTAAAAAAGATTTTTCTACAATAATTTCAATTTTTAATCCTTGCGCTTGATGATTGCTGCACAGAGATCTTATGTTAGGTTCCAATTCGGTTAGCTTCAGTCTCAAGTTTCTCCGTTGTGTTACATCCAGACATTTTTTTTTTTTTTTTTTTTACCAGTAAATCATTTACAGCATTAAATCCACATTCAGCTAAATATAAAGACGAAAACAATAACAACAGTTTTCTTGCACATTTGGTTGAATTTGGATATTTGATTTCTGTTTCCTCACAAAGCCTTTTATCATCACTCCTTTTACATTAAATAAATAAATTAGTTTTAACTGACTATTATTCTGCATTTTAGTGAGTTCTTCTTGATACTGAATATTTGATATATCAGACAAATCCACCAATGTTGGCTGCATCAGCTATTTTGGAAAATCAATTTGTTTTAAATCAGAAAATTCTTATTTTAAATCAACCGATAGAATTTTCAAATGATCGACAATAACAAGTAAAGCAGTACCATTTATTTCACATTTTTGGAGCCAATGAAACTATTCAAAGTTTTATTATTAACATATTTCTGACATAATTAAATATGAGTAATGAAACCAAATATCCTCGCTTTTGCACCAACAAAAGCTTTCTTTGTTCCTTGAGGTAGCTTATTTAATATATTTAGCTTTTCAAAGATAGTGGCAAAATAACTCACAAATGCTTTACCATCGACTGTTAACAGATACTTTATTTCAGATTTCACGCTTAAATATCATTAAGAGTATCAAACAGTTCCATAAATCTTTTCAAGCAGTTCTTCTTAGAGAGCCATCTTATTTCAGTTGTGAAATAAAAGTCTTGTATGGTATGCATTTTGTTCTTCCCAAAATAGCTTGAAGAGATCCTTCATACCTGGCATTAGATTTAATAGCATTGATAGACTTTATTAATGAATACAGTACTTCATTTTAAACAGGCAAGATGTTTTTAGCTACCGAGTTTTCCCTATGAATAACACAATGCACAAGAATCATTCCTGGATTCTCATCTTTCATCAATTTAAACAAACCATTTTTCTTCCTCGTCATATTAGGACCATCATCTGCAGCACAAGATGTTATATTTTTCATTAGTATATTATTGACATCTAAGTAGTTTTTTAGTTTATTATATATACATATCTTTGAAGGTAATGGTGCTTTCTAATCTTTTACAGAACATTTCTTCAGCAAAATGCTCTTTACCAATATATCTTACGTAAGTTATCAATATACTTCCTCACTATCAAAGTTGAGTTATCCATTTGTACTGAGAATTTTCTTGTTATCAGCTTTTCAACAAGTTGTTTTTAAATATCTTCACTCATTTCGTCTATTCTTCCTCTAACAGTATCGTTACTACTTTAAATCTTTGTTACATACTTTTACATCTTTTTCGAGAACAATTTTAAGAAATGCTGATATTGACGGTTTTATTAATAATATCTCTCCTATAGTATGATTTTCTTCCCCCCTCCCCAGATTTAGAATAATAATAGATGAATAAAATAATTTGATAACTAGCCTAAAGAATACGGTTATGAGGTGAAGCGTGAACAGTAAATAGGGATTTCATTTGTACTTTTTTCAAAATTTTTTTCTTTAAAGTTTGAAAGTAATTCAAATCTGAATTAATATAAGCATTATGTTTCGCCTTCAAATGCTCCTCGCAAACATAAAAGACCTCCATTGCAAACATAAAAGACAAAAAGGAAACCACTCATCATGAAGAGCAGGTATGAGCCCAAATTTTAAATATTCCTCCAAATATTCAAATATTGACGAACTTTTTTCTTGCTTGCACCACTTATTTTAATATGGGTTAAAATTAATTTAATGTGACATAGAGTAAACGTGTACTAAAAAATACACATTTATTTAAATGTGTATAACTCATTTACCACACCACCACGTACAAATAACATATTTTTCGACATATATCGTGTCGAGTCCATTTTCGAATTGCCCCCTTAACAATCAAATTTGCCCCCCTCCCTGTGGGGCGTGAGTCCCACTTTGAGAAACACTGCTCTAATATGTATTGCTAGTGCGTTAAGCAGCTAGCTCTTCATCTTTAGGGTGTTGGAGCTAGTGCACAACACTCAGTATTTGCCATCAACCACATTCCAACATGAAAATGCATGACCAAAAGTAACACATGTTATAGAGTTCTTCTTTACCCCTCAATTTTAATTGCTTTCTCAGCCTGCTTTTTTCCCAAAATATCACCAATCGAAATTCTAAGGTTCATGCTTGCACAACAAATTGCCCAAAATACACCACCAGCTGCTGTACAAAATCGACTTTGAGAATATGTGGTGACTGTAATTGTGTAAACTATACTCTGTATAACTATACATAACTATACACTATACTAAATGACTGTGAAAACTGTTACACCTTAAAGATATGTCTAAGCCTCTTTAAATCAATGCCGAGGCACGTGGCCGTGTTTATAGCCAATAATGGGGGCTTTATTAACTTTTGATTTTGTCATCATCTACACTTCGTAGGAGGCTGTAATTTCAAATTGTTTGATCTTTATATAACGGGTTATCTGCCAAATAAATTTTATTTGATATTACTGGTAGTTCTAAGTGTTGCATTTTAAATGGACAGCAGATTACTAAGATGTTTGTAAACATATATGGATTTATATAAGAAAAAAGCTTTAAATAGCATGGGTAAAAATGTTTCTTTCTTTCGCGCGCCGAATTCCTTGATATATTTTCTTGCAGCAATTGATTGAATTCACCTTTAAATATGAATAACTACCGGCCTTTTATGTAATGAAATAAGCTGGCAAATGGAGGAGAGGTTAGAAAAAGATATCCGTCAATTAAAATTTCTGTAAAGTTCATAATAATGTCACTTCAATTTAAGAAAACAGTTTTAGGATACCAATCCATTAAGAGAAAATGTAGGTATTATTATCTAACAGACATGACGGTCAAAGAAGATTCTGATATAACTATAAAAATTTGACATAACAGGTCCGCTTTCGCTTTTCAGCTTTCTTTTATATAACTTTTTTTATGTACCCAGATGACTGCATAGAGAGAATTGGTTTTATTCTACTCAGTTTTATGAACAACTGAATCAATCAATTAGGATGGTTCAGAAACCATAGAGATTACAGTATTAATCAGTAGAAAGTCCTCTTCGTCACTGATGTGTCCTGATTAAGCAAAAAATTTGATTTGAGTTATATTTTGATATTGAAAAAAACCATGGATACGTTATCTATTTTGTAATTCAAAAGAAAATGATTGTTGGGGCAGAAGAATTTGATTATATTGCTACCAATCATTTTAGATAATCCCACACCTCTTCATCCATGTCATTGAAATAAACTATGCTAGTAGATATATAGTAATGAGATCTCTAAGTCATTTACTCTCTTCTTAGCTGTACAATTGGTCCGGCTTTCATTTTTCGCAGCTGTGTTAAATGCCAAAAAGCTAAGATAACTCAGCTCATTAAATCTCCCATTGGCACTTTTACCACACCGGATGCTCATTTCGCACTCATCCATATAAATTTCATATTAGACCTCTACCTATTTCTTATGGAAAACAATATTGTTTGACCATGATTTACAGATTTACACGATGACCTGAAGTCATTCCGATAGAAGACATGACTGCAGAAACAACCGAGAGTGCATTAGTACACGGGTGGATTTCAAGATTTGGATCACTTGTCACTATTACTACCGACCAAGGTAAAAATTTCGAATCACATCTATTTCACGAACTCACAAATATGTTAGGTTAAAATAGAATTCTAACATCGACTTATCATCCTCAAGCTAATGATATTATCAGACAAATGCATCGACACCTTAAATATTCCTTAAAAGTTTACTATCAAACAAATTGGACAGAAATTTTGCCAATCGTATTGTTAGGTTTATGCACGGCGGCTCTTAAAAAGGACATAAAAGTAACTAGTGTATGGCACCACTCTTAGATTACCATGTGACCTTGTTTCAAGTAATTTAAGTAATCAGTGTATTAACTCAACTTATGTGTCAAATTTAATTAATATGTTGAGGGAATTAAATTAAATTACCACCGCAATTCATGGTAAATCCAAAACATACGTAAATTCTTCTCTAAAACCTGCACTCATGTATTTTTAAGATCGGATAAAGTTAACCCAAAATTAGCACCTCGTTACACTGGACCACATTTAGTTACTAATAGAACAGATAAAAATTTTGTTCTGGACATTAATGGCAAACATTACACCGTTTTCATCGATTGATTAAAACTAGCATATCAAATCTCAGAAGAAATGGATAATGTTGAGTTAACTATGTCAAACATAAAAATGCTAATAGATCTCACATTCAGATTTCTTCACAGCAAAGTACTAGATGTGGCAAGAAAAAGTACATTTTCCGAAACATTTAATTACTAAATATGTAATATAGATAATATCTTGGTTAATACATCGTACTTTATAAATTATACTGCAAATTGATAGACTAAAATATGTGTAAAATCTTAAGAAGTATATAATTTCATGGCTAATTCTGTAATTAAATTACCAGTATAAGCCAACATTTTTGTAGTGATTCATATTAGTGAAAATAACAATATGTTTTGTATGTTTGTGAGGAGATTATTATGTTATGTAAAATTAAAACTCACCAACTCGATATTCGTCTTCATCAAACAATTTTATTAATTGCCTTTTCTTTCACAGATATACAGACATTTTACATTTCCACTCGTATATCCGAGGCAATAGCAAAATTCTCTGTTTCTGATGCTTCTAAAAGGGTTACCAGAATTTCGTTGGCGCAAAACTCTAGGATTCACCACAGAATATCCCCCCAGTGACAGAGGGGCATTCAGTCTGATGGAATGATATACACGTTGATTAAAAAAAGTAATAACAAAATTTCAAAAGAACAAACAAAATTGAAAAATTTGTATAAACATGTATATAGAACAAACATAAATAAAAATGATACAAATGATAGACTTAATTAAAATAAGATAATTAGTAAGGTAAGTAAACAGTTTCTTTGGAAATCTAACATTTCTCCCTGACTTGGTTACAGTTTTGTACAATTTACCGGCTGATGAATTTTTATCATCAGGTAATGGTTGGCTCTGGCATTAGTAACAGTGTTCGATGGAATGACAGTTTCTGTTAGAAGATGCGCCGGTTTTACACAGTCAAAAGAAAAGGTAGATTTTTTCTTCCATTAATATCAATGATAACAGTTTTCTCAGTTCTTTATAAGACTTCATGAGAACCTGTATAAGGTTGACACAATGGAAGTCATACACGATCATTTCTCAAGAAAACATGCGTGCATGGCTTCAGCAATGGATGTACGTAAATTCGATCGGTGCAGTGAGCTGATGTCGCTACAGAATTCAGTTAATGCATCACATTTCGAAGATTAGTGATAAAATCACTGTCACAGGATGGAATAATTTCATGTCCTCCGTGTCCCTAGGAAGACGCAAGATAGTGCTATACACAAGCTTTGCACAAGAAATTTGCAAGTCTTGATAAACTGCTGTTCAGATGCCCTAAATGATGACAAGGATTATCTCTGTCTAGTTATTTATTTCATGAGCTTTAATTGCTGATTTTAGATGACGATGAAATCTTTCTACAATTTTGTTTGAAATCTGATGGTAGGAAGTTGTTTTGATCCTCTCTGAGCCTATCATGATAGTAAATTCATCATACATAGCTGAACGCAGTTGGGGTCTTGATCAGAGGTAATTACGGATGGGCATCTAAAACGTGAAATCCACTTGTTGAATATTTCATAGCAGTCTTGACAAGAATATTCGAAACGGGTATAGCTTCTGGTCGTCTAGCGAAATGGTCAATAATTGTTAAAATATAATTGTAACCATCAGACGGTGGTAATAAACCAACGACATCCGTATGGTTATGTGTGAAACAAATATCTGGAAGAATAAAAGCACAAATAGGCGTTTTGGTATATCTCAGCAACTTCGATCGTTGGCATAGTTCACAACATTGAATCCATGATTTTATTTGTTGCTTCATATTATGCCAAACATACCAGGAACAAATTAGTTTTATTGTTGCTGAATTCCAGGATGAGAAAGGTTGTGCAAATGGTCAAAAATCTATCTACGAAAGAAAATGGGACAAAAGGACGTAGCATTCCAGTTGAAATGTCACACCTCTATTCGCAGTGAGAAAAATGGTAAGGTTTTCAGTTTAAGAGAGGTGGTATTAGATTGCAGAAAACTTTGGATCTCTTGATTACTTTTCTGTGTTTTTGAAAATTACTCAAAATTTAAATTTGGTGATTTTGTTATCGAATCAATTTCAATTCTACTAAGTGCATCAACAACCACGTTCTTATAACCTTGCACATGCCTGATGTCAGTTGAATATTGAGAAATGAAATCTGAATGGCGTAACTGCTGTGGAGAACATTTATTAGGGTTTTGTTTAAAAACGTGAGTCAACGGTTGTTGGTCTGTGTATATTGTAAAATTTCGGCATTCTAACAAGTGTTTGATTTTTTTTTATAGCTGAATAAATTGCAAATTATTCTCTGCCATAAGTAGACCATTTTTGTTGAATTTTATTAGGCTTCATTGCATAGAATGTTATTGGTTTCCATCTCTCTTGCGATAACTGACTTATAGAGCCTTCTACAGAAAAATCTGAGGCATCGACTGATAAACTCAACAGAACTCCTGGAATAAGATGTCTTAAAAGAGTGGCTTCGGCAATTGCATTTTTAGCGGCAATAAAAGCTTGTTCTGCATTTTTATTCCATGCAGTGGTTCAGATAATTTATGAGTGTTAGAATGAGATTTCTTTTTATTTCTGTGTCCTTCTAAATACTGAACAATTGGCACAAGTATGTGAGATGTGAGCGCCTTTAGGAATAAAGCACCTATAAAAGTTAAACATTCCTAAAAATCGTCGTAGTTAAAATTTCTGGTTTAGGAAAGTCCAATATGCATTTAACTTTATCAGGTAGAGGTTGAATTCCTTCTTCGGGAAGATTAAAACCTAGAAAATCTATTGATGAAATATTATTCAAAATGTACATGTAAAAGTACATTTAGAAAAGTTAATGCATAACCAGTATTCTGCCAATTTTGCAAATAAAGCTTTTAAATATTCATAGTGCTCTTGAGGATTTTAAAAGCCGTTAATATGTCATCGACAAAAGCATAAACACCTGTTAAATCGCGTGTAACCTCATCCATAAAACATTGAAAAGTATCTGATGCTTTGCAAAGCCCAAATTGCATCCTTGTACTTTCGAATAAACCAAATAAGGTGCCTATCGCAGTTTTGTGTATCGTCAGGGTTTATTGGAAATTGATGATAGACTTTAATTAGGTCTATGCGACTAAGTATTTTTGATCAATACAATTCTGCAGTAAAATTGGCTACACAAAGTATTGGGTATTTGTCTTTAATGGTTTTTGCATTTAAAGCTCTATGGTTACCTACTGGTCTCCAATCGAAAGTTCTTTTTGCGCATGGTTCTTTTTTAGGGACCCTGTGCAGAGGTGAAGCATAATTACTTCTCGAAGGTCGTATGTGGCCTAACTACATGATATTTTGAAATTCAGTTTTTGCAATTCTAAGACAATCAGAAGCAAGCTATAGAGGTTTTGCAACTACGAGGGGACCTTTTGTAATTAAATAGAGTAAATAATTATGTTTAACTAGTTGATTTGGATTAGGTAATATAGTAATAGAAGGAAATTCTTTCAAAAGTTTATGATAAAAGTATCTTTAAGAATAGAAACTTGAACTGAATGAAGGTTGGTGTATTTTAAATATCCAATGGATTCTAATTTTGTCTTTATATCTTTAAGACATTTGTAGCTGAGTTCTGGAACCAATTTAAATGATGGAGAAAATTTGCTCCTAAAATAGGTGTCCTGACATTGGCTATTAGAAATGTCCAAATAAAGTTTCTCCTCAAGTTAAAATTTAAAGAGTCTTTTGTCCATAGTCATTAATTGAGGAAATGTTTGTGACTAAAAGATTTGTTGTGAAGAATTATGCTTTTGATAATTGTTAGTAGGGAATAAGGACACGTCAGAGCCAGTATTAACGAGAAATGAAATATTTAATGTCCATTCGTAAATGAACAGGTGATTCTCGAGACAAAGAATATGTCACCCGTATTCTTTGCTGCATTCGTTTTCCTGCCATGTCCAAGGCTTAACACATTTATCATCTCTACATTTTTTCCAAAATGCCTGTGATACCAGCAAAATGAAAAATCTCGTTTATGGGAATTACTTCTTTCGAGACTGCGTTGATTACAACGATAAGACGAGTGACTACAAGAAAAAGAAAGTTGTTAAATTCGTTTATTTAATTTTCCAATTTCGCACAATATTTTAGTTTCAAAAGTTTCGTCTGTTATGGAAACTGAAAACGTTTTAACAGGAGATGGAATAACATCAATGATGCGATCCGAAATTTCAGCAGCTTTCTCTACGGAAACTACAGCTAAACTAGTTTGAGCATTGGATGGCAATCGCTGTAAAAACAATTCCAACATTAGTTTATCGGGAACATTATGTGATTCTGAAGGACGTTTCATGTTTCGTAAGAGTTCTGATAGTTTGCGAGACCCTAATTATTCTCGTAATAAAAGTTTACGAATTTCTAGTTGTAATGATTTTCCAGAGTGGTTTATTAATTACTGTTTAATTTTTTTGTATGGGCCGGATGCATCTGTTTTCATTAGTACATCACGAACTAATGATGTAGTTTCGGGTGGAAGATGTTATACAATATAAGCATATTTAATTATTGATTCAGTAATGGGTTTTGGTATGGCAAGAGCAAAATGCTTTCACGTGTAACAAACTATAATGCCGGATCAGATCCGTTATATACAGGAATTTGAACAGCATTAACTTCAACCATGATGCAAGGTTTAAGAACAAAATTGCTTAATATTTAACTGTTAATAATGAAGATTTTAATGAAACTATAATGCCGGATCAGATCCGTTATATACAGGAATTTGAACAGCATTAACTTCAACCATGATGCAAGGTTTAAGAACAAAATTGCTTAATATTTAACTGTTAATAATGAAGATTTTTTTAATTACATAGCAACGATTATATATATATATATATATATATATATATATATATATATTAAGGATTTGTATTCATAAAAATAATTCTCAACAGCTATAAAACGTGAATACCGAAAACGAAATCAATAATAACATCGAAAGTACAATCAGAAGAATTACGCCTTTTAGATTCAAAATAAAAGCACAAATAAAGAAACATAAGTAAAAAATACTTACCTGTGATCTCCTTTTAACATTTCAGAACAAGCTATAAGAAGACACACCCGAACAATAAATCATAACCACTTAAAAATTCTGCTGGGCCAAAAAGAACATCAGTAGTTTCTGTTCGCCTTTTACAGTGGGCGAAAACTTTCAGATGATTTTACAGTAGGTTTCATGTTTAAATCCGTATATTAAAGTCATCATTGAGGCAATTATTGTGTCAAGTAAAATTAAACATCACCAACACGATATTCGTCTTTATCAAACAATTTTATTAATTGTCTCTTCTTTCACTGATACTTCCAAAAGGGTTACCAGAATTGCGTTGCCTCGATCGTTGCAAAACTCTGGGATTCACAAAATTTGTATATTTTTCTTTGTAACTTCGAACTAGTCGCAGGGGGCATAGTGTGTAGTGATTCATTTCTCACATCCTTAATTAATAATGGAAATGGCATTTTCCCTTCTCAGCTCATCTGGAAAGGGTGAAATAAATTCCTCCAATCTGTGGTACGTAAGTACAATTTGGACAGGAAATTCACTTCCTACCCTCTTTTACTCAAAGGGGGAAGAAGACGGATGCGGGAGAACGTTATGTACTTGCTGAGCAGAGCAGTACGAACGACCCCAGCCACTTGGTACTCGACTGTCTCTGTGATGTAGTTGACGATGTAATAAACGCTTTTTTGAAACTGAAATCTTGATTCTGTCATCGCATTGAACACTGACCACCAATCCCTAAATATATATGCCTTAAGTCAGGCAGCAAGCCTTCAACCGGGTGACTTGTGGATTCCTGGTGTTTGGTATACCTACCACTTGCAAAACAATCACGTGATTAATGACGTTACTTCAAGCTTTGACCAATGAAAGATTATTTATAATTCGAATTCTACTATTATTATTTTTTTCTTTTGCAATGTAATTTATTGTTTACTCACGGTTTTTTTCCCATAAAAATAAATCGATTTGGAGAATATTTCCAAATATGATCACTGTATAAATTAAATTGTAAATGTCGTTATAAAATCACTTGAAGGAAATAATAAATAATGAAAACAACAAATTATATTAAAAACTTAAAGAATTCAATTAGTATTAAGTCTTCAAAAGTAATTAATAAACCTTTCGGGTGAAAATTTTAGATAAGATTCCAAAGCTTAATGTTTTGGTTGTAATGTAGTTTATATAGAATAGATTTAAAAGTATTTCATTTGAGATGAATCCTTAATTAAGATCATAATTTAAATTATGATACTTATATATATAGAAACGTCTGTGAAATACTTTTACGAAAACTTGCTACTTAGTATATATTTTTATGCATGACTTCTTTGCATAAAATCAAAAAACCTAATTTAATTAATAATTACATTTCATATCCTAGTCTTTTCCATATAATATTTATATAATAATGCAAATAATTTTATTTATCATATTAATATTCATGCAAATTAATGACATATATATATATATATAATACAATAGTAACTAAATTAAAAAAAAATTTCCTGTTCGAAATAAAGAAGGTTTATAGTAAAATTATCAAGTTCTTAAATTAATTTTTATTAAATTACAAGAAACGTATCAGCCTAAAAATATTATTCTAGTTTTAAAAAACAATTTCAATAAGGCAGGTTTAACTGAAAGAAAAATATATAGTTTTTCAAAATATTGTGAAATATCTTACCAAAGAATTATTTTTCAAAATTATTATTGATTTATACAAATACATTTTTATACAGTATATATTTTAATTTTATTGAAATAATTTTCATCACGAGGTACAACAAGCAAATGCTACTAATTAAAAACAAAATAGAATCAGATAGTAAATAAATTTTTAAAGTATAAATAAATTATAAGAATATAATGTTACTATTAAAATAAATAAATTTTTTTTAAAAACATTCATTCATACCTTCTTCCATTTCCATAGAAAATTTACATTATATTTTTATAAACACCACGTGAATTGGATGTAAACATGAACTCGTTGCTCAGTTGTGGATGGAAAAATTAAACATGCTGAATACTTCGTTTAATGGAAAGCTCCACCTCGATTTGGTCAAACATGACGTCATTTCGTAGTTGTTTGGTGCATGGCTCATGGATGGTTACAAAGCCTCCTAGAAAGGTAGAATTATAGTAATTGTAGGTTCTCTTTCTAGGAGGCTTTGATGGTTAGCGGTGACACCGTGTCACTCAATAGGGGCTTAACCAGTAACCATCCATGAACCATACCATACACCACCAATCAACCACGAAGTGACGGTGTGCGGGTTTGCTGCCTGCCTAAAAATGGCTTTATGTCGAATTTTTGGCTCTGATTAAACTCAAAGTTTAATATCATTCCATTGCTGTGTTGTGAAAGTTTTTAATAAAAAGCGCCAATTTGTGGGTCGCCTGCATTGTTTAATATTCTTTTTAATTTATGAAAAGGTTGGCTTTGTTTATCAGCTTCGAAAAACAATGGAAATATATAAACACAAACAGTGAAACAATAATAATACAAACAAACGCTTATGTATTGTTTGCTTACACTCTAACATGCTATGTTACATTTATAAGAAGTCTAATAGTTCTTTTAAAACTTTTTTCTTCAGTTAACGCTCAAGATTTTTTGTTGAGTTAATTTTCACAGTATGATAATATTTTATACACTTTACAAAATTTTCTGTGTAAATGAAAATTATTTCTTCTGAGAATGTATATTCTTTTATTTGGAAAAACAAATCAATCCAGCTAATCAATAATTAAAATGTTTCCATTGTAATTTTTTACTTTTTACCTTTTCTTAATTTTTTTGGAAGCAACCCCACTGGCACATTAGATTGAAATTAAGAAATCTGCATCATTTTAACTAATGGTTTGTATAAATTTTGTTTATAGCCTCTCTTTATTACATTAATCATGTAATTTAACTGTATGAGTTGAAATTATACTTTTTAGCTCATCAAAATTTAAAAATTCCGTTTTGTTATTTCAAATCTTTTGCTTACCAATATCTTTCATTTATCATTGAAAATTAGATTATTCTAAAAAACTTTTTAAGTATTTATTGTTATTAAATTAGAAAGCATTATAAGAACACTTTTAATAACTTTCCTAAATGTTATGTCTTCTCTAGAAATAAGTACATAATTATGTTTCAAAACAACAACAGACATCAGTAATTAAATAAATAATACAATATTTTTCACATTTTTAAATCTTATCAAATTTTTGTTTTTATAAGTAAAAAGGTATGATTCTCTAACTGTACCATGCTCTTTCAATTTATCAAGAAGAGTTGCACGCCATAAAACAACCTATGTATTGCTACAGAATCAAGATAAAAAAAAATCAAAAGTAGTATCAATCACATGAATAACAGTTCCTGACATTATTTTTTCTTATAAATAATCTGCACAAAAGGAAAACTTCAAAATTTTTATGTAACTAATAAGATATTTAATGCTTAGAATAACATATTTGACCATATACACTTATCTAAATTGTCATTTTTATCCAAAGCACACCTCTAAGTTTTTTCATTCTCCAAGTAAGAAAAATATATTCAATTTTTTTCCCCATATCATGATTTTGCATTATATGAACATAAGTTTTTCAAACTTAGAATTAATTATTCAAACTTCAAAATATGTTTTCAAATTAATTCAAAATTCACACTTTAAATTTCTGACCTCAACAAATATCATTTTTAACTTTCATAATCAACTTTAAAAAAATTATTATCAGTATCAATGAACAGTATTGGTATCGATGCGAGGATTGTTAGAATAGAATCAACTTTCACAAGTATTGGAAGTTATCATAGATTTGTATTCAATTAACTCATTCTTCAATAACTATTCAGAGAACCATTTTGTGGTAATAATTTGCTAAATTGACATACAGCATTTCTTTTGCCGATGGGGTGAAAGCCATTCGTACTATGACGTGCTGATTGTATAGGGTGTATAGCTGCCCAGTTAATTTTTTTTACTTAATTAGTAAAAGAAGGAATATGCTAGGTAACTACTTGTAGTTAAAAGTGCATTTTACAAGTATAATTGGAAATAAATAAAACAACACATTAGTCTGAAAACACTGCTGCACATCACAATTATTTGAGAAACACTTTTAATACCTATTTAAGCCCCTATTACATTAGAGTTGACGATATTTCATTTTGAGCAACTCCCATAGACTTAACATTACGTGACATCACAGCTCGATTTTCGGCAACTCGAGCTCATCGTCCAATGAATGTTCGAGATTTCTATTAGGTTTGCTATAAGTAAATAGCTGTTTTACTAGATTTATTAACAGATCGCTTTTCTGGCTAACATTTTTAAAGTTGCCATATTTTACTCTGTAGGTGTCCAGATTTCATGATGAATTCTTATTTGGGAATTCAATTTGCAGCCAAAATTTGTTTACATTACGCCATCTTGCTGTTGTTTCACTCAATTTTAGCATTTGAAACTTCACGTTTAGAATGATAAGAGCTAATCTTTGTCGACGTGAAAAGGGAAAATATCTGGTTAAAAAATTTCTGAAAACTTTTGTGTTAATTTCATAAATAATTAACATTATCAAGGCCTTAAATAAATAATATTATCAAGATTCCTTAAATAAATAATATTATCAAGATTCCTTAAATAAATAATATTATCAAGACCTAAAACAAAACTGGTATTTTGAAATAATATTTATTTATAGTTTTAATAAAATTAAGAGATCACTCAAACAACACAGGTGAAAATTCTTATCACGTGTAAACACATCTTTATAACGATGGTATTTTAACTTTAATTCGGACGCTATTTCATCATACGTTCTTTGTTTTAATTTAGTAACTTTATATTGGGAATCTGAATTATCCCATATATGAGGCTTTACTCTTATCATTTTAATAAAATCAATTTCCATTTCTTTTGTCCATTCAACACAGATATTTGCCATTTTCAAGTGTATATATTTATCACATGCACTCATTAACAATAATGAAAACATGTTATTTCTTGGCATCTTATTGTTTCCGCTTGGCGAAAGTAAAAGGCAACACCAGTTCCGTTGATCATCTATTGGCGATAGGAATTGCTTGAGTTGCTGCTGCATGCACAAAAAAATTGCTTATTTTCGGCAATTCATAACGCCAATAACTTTCATTTGTCATAAAATTTGGCGAAAACTTGGCAATGATCAAATTTCAAATGCGCAGCTGTGAAAAAAATCTGAAATATCATTGGACGACGTGTCAGAGTTGCCCAAAATCGAGCTGTGATGTCACGTAATGTTAAGTCTATGGGAGTTGCTCAAAATGAAATATCGGCAACTCTAATGTAATAGGGGCTTTACAGACAACCTTATCTAACTGTTTCCAAGTTTAGTGATTGCTATACAATTTTTCTGGTTGCCTGTATCTGTCTGTGACTAGAAGGAAATAAAGCTTTTCAAAATTTATAATTAAAAAATTATTTGAGGTCAACAATTGAACAAGAAAATTGTCTTATTAGTATTGAAAAGAAGATTTTGGAATTTATAAATCAAGGGCAAATAGACATTTCTGGGTCACAAGCTACTTTCAATTTTTTATTTGTTTTCTAATCACCTTCAAGGACAATCAGTGGTTAAACAAATCTACGTTTAGCTATGCTGATCATAAAAATTAGCATCAGTAATTACCCCAAAATATCTTGGTGTTCCACCGATTGCAAATCCCCTTAATGATCATTCCTGGTTTAAAGCAATAAAAATGTATGTGATGACCTGGCTTACTTGAACTATTTTGATTCTACTTTAAATCAAAATTATATAATTTTGTTTTGGTTCAAATAATGAAAAGTCAATTTGTGAAAGTTGGTGAACATGGTAATGAACAAGGAGTGAACAAATTTTTCTGTCTCGTGAGTTACTTTTCATTTTTTATTTGTCTTATGATCACCTTCAATAATTATCAGATCATAAAAATTGACATCAGTGATCACCCCAAAATGTCTTAGCAATCTACTGGACAATCAAAGTCAATATAATATGATCACAATCCTGGTATAAATATATCTGTTATTATTACAGAATTTGCATTAGAATACACAATTTTTTAAGGTTCTTAAAAGTTAAAGTTTAAAGGTTAGTTAAGTTTTTAAGGTTCTTAAGTTTGTTATTTAACTTAAATCTTCCAGTTCCAAATTGAATGTGCTTCTAAAAATATTTCCTAAGTCTTATTATTTGGATTTCTCAATGCACAAATCAATGACTTGAAAAATTATTGCAAACAATTCACCCTACAGACCCATCTGATATTATGCTTATCCTTGGATATATGCTTGTTATATCTTTCAATAAGGTGCTGAAATTCTCTCATTATTTGTTATCTAATCTTTCTTTGGGAAACATAGCATTAAAAGTGCTATTTCAAAAGACAGGTGTAAAACATTGTTGTCAAAACTATATTTTGCTGAGCCAGAAAATGCAAGTAAAATAATAATTGATGAGTTTGTTTCATGCCTGAAATAAACCTTAAAATATTGTCAAAGCAAAAGCTCATATCAATCTATTGATGAGTCAGTAGCAAAATTCAAGAGGCATTCATTGATAGGACACCTGTATCCCAGTCCTAAATTAGGGTTTAAAATTTTCCTAAAAATATAACATCTTAGTTTTAGCATTCTAGTATGCCCTACTCATAGTTTACGCTACCAAAATTGTTATGTTGTTAAAATTAAAAAAAAAAAAAAAACTAACTTGGCACGTAAGGGTAATGTTTAAATATGAGGTACTGTTTTTAAGTGTTTCCTATTTCAATCACAATAAATAATTTATAGGAAAGAAAGTATTTTCATATTACTTGCTTAATGCTATTAACTTCATTTTTGACCCTTGTTTAGTAACAATCCTGTGATGTTTCTAAAAGATCAGAGCCATTGTGTGGTTCATTATGAATGATATATTATAAAAAAAAAAACAATGTTATTGATTTACATGGAATTGTAGTATTCAAAATCTGAAACTAAGTAAAAAAAAAAGTTTCATTTTAATTAGCAAGAAAATTTAAAATTATTTTAAGAGCAAAAAAAATTTAAGAGAACCCACTAGACTAAATTTCACCAAAAATCCAAAATGTCATAAAATGTTAGTAGTAAAAATGCTTTTAATTTTGCTGTAAAAGGCTGATTTTCATATAAAAAATTAAGATTTTTTTAAAATGAATTATTTGTCTTCTTTATTTTATTCTAAAAATCTGCATCATAAGCATACAATGAAAAATAATAATTAAAAAATTCAAGTTAGGGTTAGGTTAAAACACTAAAGTGTTGAAGATCTTTTAATAATCCCCAGCTAGCCACAAATATGGTATTACTCAATACCATCTTTTGATGTCTCACAAATGTTGCTCAAATGGCAGAACATCTCTATCATACTGTAATCTTTATGAACTTTAGCTACCCTCTTTGTAACTCAATGGATCCAATGAATAGACTACTTTGGCCACTGTGCTTTAAGGTGGTTTTGAAACATCTCTCTATTGGTGTGTTAGAGGACTTTTGTGACAATAACTTCACATTTTCTTATTTGTTGATAAGTTTTTAATTGTTTTAGTAAATATAAAATTTTAGTAATTAAAATTTTACTATAAAGAATATTCCTCAAATATATCTTTAAATTAAAATAAAAATTAAAATGCAAAGCTACTTTTATAAAATTAATTTAATGATTGAATATATGTGAATTGGAAAATATCAATATCTTTTGAGTAAATTCCCTTACCAATTTTAAAAAAGCTGAATATATATAAATTGAAGGGGCTGTATCCCAGTGTACGGTATGCTATTTTTATACAATTACTATAATTATACAATATACAATTAATTTTATTATATAATATAATATTAACATTTTCTACCACTTAAATTTTTGTTGTTCTACTGTAAATTTATTATGTTGTTTGATATCTTGTGATATTCACAAATTTGTGTTTGAATTTTTTTACTATAAATAAATTATGTGTACTTTTTCCTAGGCTAGCATAGATGTCACAATCACTGATCAATTGCCTAGTACTGATGAAAGATTTGTTTCACAGTGTCATGCTTACAAAAGCCTACAAAAAATGAAAGAATTGCGTTTATACCAAAAACTTACTGATGTGACTCTTGTTGTTGAAGACGTTGAAATTACAGCCCATCGTCTTGTACTTTCAGCAGCAAGTGATTATTTTTATGCAATGTTTACTGGTGATTTGATGGAAGCTAATATGAATCGTGTATCGATGGAAGATACAGACCCTGTTGCATTACAAGCATTAGTACAGTTTTGTTATTGTGGTAAAATAATTTTAAATTTATTATGTATCAAATTTTACTTTTTTACCAAGTACTATTATATTTAAATGTAAGAACCAATCAATTTTTCAAAATCAATTGAGAATATATTTCATTGATTTTTAGTTATTGTTGAATTATGTTATTTATAATATTTGAATTTAGTTTCTTTTTCTTTTTATCAAAATTTTCACTTATTATATATTCCTTTTACTTAAGCTTGAAACTCTTTCTGTTCTAATTTTAAGTACAAAAAAAAAACATCTTTTTAACCTGCTACTTATCTGTTATTTTTTATTTATTGTAATTATCCTCATTTTCAAATAAAAAGTTATAGTATTCATTGAAATTTATGAAATATCTGTGTATATTTCTTTTGCTTAACTTGAAGATTTTGATTAACTTAGAATGTTATTGTAAACGTTATTGATAATGAAAAAATGTAGAAAATAATTATTTTGAAACACTTTAATTGTGGTCTGAATAACCCATTAATTATAAAAATTATTTTAATATTTTACAATTACTATTTCAATAAATCTTAATCTTATTTTATCTTTTTACATATTGAAAATTAAAAAATGATTAAATCTGTACCTAAATTTTCACATACCTTACCTTGTTTTTCTGAGTACATTGCATGCCAAGATGCTTATTACTTTAAATGTTTAAACTTTAATATAAGAAAGAATAACATGTGGATAATAATCAATTTCAATTGTTCCTGTTGAAGATAGTTCAATGTGCTACTGTTGATGGCTACTAATCAAATGCGCAAAAAGATTCCACTTCTTCGTTTTTTCCCCCTTCAAGCAATTTCAGTTTTTTATTTGTTTTAATTTTTTATTGAATGGAAAAGTGTTTTTTTTTTTTTTTTTTTTAATATTTTTTTTTTTTTTTATTTTTTTTTTGGAGTTAGGCAGATAAGCTTTCATACTACAGTTAGATTTTGATCAGCGCCTTTCAAACAATCATAAAGTATGTAACTTTTTTATCATTAGAATTAAAAGCCTGCAAAATATATTGCTGAAGTATTAAATATATTACCTGAAAAATTGTATATTCTTAAAAATTAATATCTGAAAGGAATTTTAATTTTAAATAGTATTTTCTAGTTTTTCAAAAGAATATTTTATTACTTTCAAATACAATGTGTATAATTATTATAAAAATACAACTAAAAAAGTGTTAAAATTTTTCATATTTTTCAAGAAAAACTTTAAATATATAGAAATTTGTTTAAACTTTTATTTGCATGTTCTTTAAGCTCCATTAATTACATTTGCATTATAGCTAGTGATTTTGATTCCTACCTTAGATTCAACTATTCATATTTGTTCCTCTTTATCTCAATGAGTCATTTATTCCTTTTTTGTATATTTGTTTGTACTCCCTGCATCCCCATCGGTATCAACATGCTATCTACTCTTGCTGACAAATCCACTTCTGATAACAACAATTTCAGTTGTTTTGTCTTATTTATTTGATTCCTGTTCCAAAGGAACTGTTTCAACAACAAATAAAAATTTCTATGGTTTAGTCAATCTTATATTATTTTAAACTGCCTTTTTTTTCCTTACATTATGTGAAACTTTATCTTTATTTGACTTGGAACTGGGTGAAATAGAAAGGTATCAGCTGCTTTATCTCCATGCTTTAATGAAAGACAAAGAATTGTATGGGGCTCAACCTGACTCATTAAAGGAATATTTATGCACATCTATTAGTAATGTAATATTCATTCATAACTATTATGACATAATTTCTTGGTCTGAAGGGTCTGTTGCATTAGCTATTCAGCTACATTTTGCTGTTTATTATTTTCATGCGCTCCACAATAAGGCTGTTTCATAGAATTAGTGATGTTTAATGCATTTAGAAATTGTTTCATATTATCAATGATTGATTAGTTTGCTGTTTCTGCAGTGTAGTTCATAATTATAAGAACAGTTATGCTTTTTAAAAAACACATGATAAAATAATCTTCAAGTATTATATTGATATTTTTAATTTATTGCTTGCTATAACATGTTCGCAAAAAAAAGAAATGTTTCCTCCACATTATTATTCTAATTAATTAATGTTTAAATGTTTTTCACATATATTTTGAGAGAGACTAACAAATATTATTTGTTGAAAATTTAATTTTTTTCTAAAAATAGCATTTTAATTTGTTTTTAAGAAAAAAATTTATTCATTTGTGTATTTATGCATTAGTAGTAAAAATGCTATGTGGAAATGAATTTAGCTAAATTGAAATCAGAGAAATATGGAACTTACAAGGTAAAGATTTATTAATTTGAAATATTTTTGCTAAAATAAAGATTTTAAAGTCTGTTGAAAGTTTATTTAAAAAAATAAAGGCATATGTAAAAAAATACATGAAGAGCAAAACTTAATTCTACATCACACAATAAAATAATATCCATTTCATTAGTCCTATCTATTAGTTCATCCCATTTCATTTGTCCTATTTTTCTGAAAATATATAAAAATATCAAAAGTACTTATAAGTCAACTTTTATAGGTCTTGTAACTGAGACTTTACTAAATTTGTAAAAATCAATGGAAAACCATGTTTAAAAAACTTCATGAATCCTTACTTCATTTAATTCTTAAGTATAAAGAAGTTGCTATTAAATTAATTGCAAAAGTCATATTTTCTGAAGAGAAACACATCAATTAAGACTTACCTAGATTAATTAAGACTTACCTGGTCCAATTAAGGCTACTGATTCATTCATTGTTGGCTTGACTTGCAAAGAGAAAAATGCGTTGGTGGATTTTTGTTTTAAAGAAGATTCTTTTGTGTTTTGGGGTGGAATTTCTGCTAGTCAAAAAACTGATTTAATCTTGATAACAAAATTATGAATTTTAAAATGAAAAAGTATTAGAAAAGCAGCTGTTAGCTTAAAATTATTATTTAAGAGGTTTAACTTCATATTTTATCAAGACAGTATCTTAGCACACATCTAAGATTTCAGAAAAGTGTTTTGACCGAAATAAAATAAGTTTTTTTTAAACTGACTACCAAATTCTCCTAGTTTAAATGTAATTGAAAATATTTGGAGTCTATTCAGAGAAACATTTTCAGCAGTAAGAATCAATATCAACTTTAGAAGACCTTTTTAAGGTCTTTTTAAATCTATTTAGGATGCAAGGAATGAGTTAGATTTAAATTACTTATAAAGCCTTGTAAATATAGTATCCCTAATCAGATAGTACAATGTCTTCAATAAAACGGTGGTGCAATAGATAATTATTTTTAAACTTGCCTTTAAACATTAAACACTTTTTTTTTATTATTATTATAGACCAGCATTTTTTATTTCATTTTGATTTATTTAAATATGTTTTTCTTTTAAAGGCAATGGAAATTTTTGATAAAGCTAATTATATTGATCTAATTTAGAAAAATAACAGTTTGAATATTTACTGACATACTTGAAATTAATATGTGTCCTTATAATTAGGAACCATAGTGTATAATAATTTGACTCAGGTCAGTTTTAATTATCATTATAATTTATCTTTGTTAAAGTTTTATGAACTTAATCCATGATACTATGATATAAACTAACCAAATGAGTATATAAGTACCATAATTTTGTGTTCTGATTCAAGAACACAACATTCAATTTGGTATTTCTTACCAACAATTTTACCTACTTAAGATATAAATGATTTTAATATATATATATATATATATTAGGTTGGGAAAAAGGAAATCCATTATTTTTACGTGAACTTTATGTAACTTCTTTTGGATTCACTTTGTAAAAAGGTTTAAACAGCTTTCATGTAGATTTTTAGGTCTTGCGCGTTACGACTGCTGACATGCGGTTAACTTCGATCATTTTTGATATTTAATAGACATTTTCGACGATGCTGTATCCACATGTGAGGTGCATCTTTAACATCAAAAATACCCGAACGGAATCGACGAAACAAAATTGTACGTAACTGGTTGTTACAGTCTCATATAGGACTATAAACACCTTTCACAATTTTAGCCACGTGGCTATCTTTTTTGCCATTACAAGAGAAAAACTAAAATATATCGAATTTTCTGTTTGTTGTCTTCCATTTTTAAAACCTTGTACTCGTAACTGAATTAATCAAACAAAAAATCGCAAGAGTATATTTTAGTGTCAAATGTCACCTTTCCAACGAGCATAAATCTGAAATTGTTTGATAGATCCCTCACGAGATATCGATCACTACTGACATCTACCGAAAAAATAATGGATTACTTTTTCCCCAACCTAATATATATATATATATATATTTGAAATTTAAATAACTATGTAATTTTGCTATTATTTCTAAATGGCATTGAAAAATTTATTTTAAAAAAATTAAGAAAATTAGTTACTTCAGTTAAAAATGATTTTACATTTTGATTTGTGGAATTCAAATTTTTTACTGAATATATTAAATGTTTTAATAAAAACTAACCAAAAAAATCTACTTTCCTAAAAAATATTCGAAAATAAATATAAATCATTGAGTTGTACAGATTTATACCATATCTATTATATTTCTATAAAAGAAACAGAAAAATACACACTTTGGTCAGAAAGAGTAATTGATTATTGCAAATTTGATGGGTAGTTTTATGCACTCTGGAAACAATTAGTATTATTCCAAAGATAATATTTATAACTATAAAACATTCTTAGAGATTAGTTTCAGATATTGCAATACTTTTTGCTTTAAGAGTATACTAGTTCTTGAAAATATTTCTACTTTCAAGTTTGTGTTATATTAAGATTTTTAAAGAGGTTGTACATTTAGTTAAAGAGAAGTAGGTTGGATGTACCAACATATTGTTTATTTATCCTTCTCATCCAGTTATTAAGAGTAGCTGAAAGAGTAGATGTATGAATGCATATATATATATATGTTACAAATTAATCTTGCATTTTCTTAAAAAGTTAATGAGTGATGGAATTACTTATTAACAAACCTGAACAGTAGCAATTATAACACCAAAGTTGATTATTTAACCCTTATATTTTTCTTTTATAAAAAAAATAAAACCGTCTGACTTGGCCAAATAAGAATTGTAATCCTACTGTTTCAATGATAAATCACTTTTTTTAAGTATCTAGCAATTATCATTTTTAAGTATTCTAACAATTACTTTGCTGGCCTATTTGCTCTCTGCTAAATATTTATATGACAGTTGATTTTTCTTTTGTAACAAATATTTAATAAATTAATAAAAAGTAGAAAACATTGCTCCACTTGTTTATCAGTCAAATCAGTACTACCAAGAATTATTGTTATAATACTCATCTGTTGCACTGCAAAAGATTTTGGAGAATATTTCAATCATATCTTAACTTCTCTGTTCATACAATTACACCCAGTTTAACATATTAGAAAATGATGTAATTCATTTTAGTATTGATATGATTTGTATTAACACACAGCTTTCTTATTTTATACATATAAGAAAGCACACAACTTTCTTATATTGTATGTAGAGTAACCACACAGTTTCAGTTGTAGCATGCATGGCTATTCTACCTTAAAACAATACATTAATTTGTTATTGTGTGATAACAGGTGATTTATCTTACATCTGCTAAAAGTGATTCAACATTCTTGTATATTTGTGTTCTTCTTTTCTCTGCTTTTATATTTCTGTTTTGATTCTATGAAAATTTGTGGTTTTCTTTTTTTTAAAAAAAAACAACTTTTTTATAAGTTTTTTAAAACTATACCAACGTCCTCTTTTTTTTCTGTAGTCATTTTTTTAATGAATTGGGATTTCTTTTTATGAATTATTTACATACAAAATTAAGCTTATGTTTAGGTTTTCTTTTCTGTGTTCTGTAGTTTCCAACTACAGATAAGTACAATATTTTATAGGTGAAATAAATTTGACTGAAGATAATGTGGAAACAATTTTATCAACTGCAAATGTTCTACAAATGTCTGAAGTAGTAAAAGCATGTTGTGATTTTCTGGCTTCCCGTTTGCATCCTTCTAATTGCATTGGTTTTGCTTTATTTTCTGAATCACAGGGCTGCATGGATTTGCATCAAATTGCACTAACGTATGTTATGGTAAGTAACACTTAATATAACAATTTTTGTATGTAAGGGACATACGACCTTACTTGAAGTTTTAGCTTGTATGTACACACTTAACACTTTTTAAAAGTTATTTTTATGTTACAGTATGTGTTACTGTTTAATGTTGCAATGTATGTAAGTCAAATAAAAGGTTTTAATTTTTCATAGGATCACTTTATGGAAGTCATATTAAATCAAGAATACTTGTCATTGCCTGCTGGTGAAGTTAAAAAATTGTTAGCTAGTGACATGCTAAATGTTCCAAGGGAAGAAGATGCTTTTCAATCTCTTATGGCCTGGATAAATTATGATCTTCCTAATAGAAAATCAGAACTCCCATCCTTGTTAGAAAATATAAAACTTCCATTAATATCTCCTCAGGTTATTACCAATTTCTAATAATATCCAAAAACTCTTATACATTTACAAGTTGAATCCCTTATGAGCAGTTCACTTTATTTTCATAGCAAATTATCTGTCTTTGACGAAAAAACAAATCTTCTCTGTGTGAACCACTAACAGTAATTTATCAATATTTGAAATTATCCCCCAGGAAAGTTATAAACTTTTTGAAATGAAAACATTTGTTAAAAACTATTTAAATTGCTCAAAAAAAAAGTTTAAATAAAATTTAATAGTTTGTCAAGTAAAATGTTTCCATATACATGATTACTTTTAAATGTACATAAAAGTAGGCCATACATATATAATATTAGGTACAATAAAAGTTTTGAGATCATCGCTGCAGCATATATGCAAATTAACAGTTTATCTATGGGAATATATGAGCACTGACAACTAAGCCTGGGACTATAGGGTAATTCATTTATTTCTGAAGTCTGTGGAAATGCCAAAATATTAACAATGGCTGTGTTATTACTAACATTGTATTTGGCTACTAAAGAACAAAAACTGAAATTTTCACTAGAGAATGAAAGGTACGTATCTTCCAAAAACCACTATTGTAGAATGTTGCTGAAAGTTCAGTACTGGTCACAAATTAACTCAAGATGCAAGTTGGTATGGTAGGATATCTATTCATTCTGGTAGATTCAACCTGATGAAACAGTTGGATAATTGCTTTAATGCTGACGGTAGAATTTGCATGACTGGCAATCTTATTTAGATTGTATAGTTTTCAAATAGAAACTCCTTGATTGATGATATACCTACCATATTATCTATTAATTGGTATTTTTAACTAGTGTGGATAAAAGTGTCCAATATATTTCATATCTGAAAAATATTGGTTGTTCAATCACTTCAGAAGTAAAACACACAAAAATAAATGTCAGAAAAAATACTTTTCTGATAAAGAAAATGAAAAAATTGCAAATTTGTTGATTACCAGGTTTATTTATAATATTCAAAAGCTCAAAGCTGACATGAAAAAAAATGAATATTTAACTATGAATATAATAGATTTTCTTTGGGGGTGCTCATTTTATGCAATAATTCTTGATTTCCTCCCACCAATATCTTGCTTAAGTTTCTTATTTAGATTGCAAAATGCTTAATTTTTATTTTGTTTGCTATTAAATTTCAATACTGTCTATAACATTTTCCAGTATGCACAAGCAAAAATAGGAATCTGTTGACAATTCTTGTAAATGCAAGTGGATTGTATATGTATAATACAACATATGTTAAAAAAGAGTTTCATTCAATAAGATCTTTTTCATGCTGTACATATGAATGAACATTTTAAATTGCTATTACATTCCCCATACATCCACTACTTTACTTGTTCAATAAATGAATATAATCATTGCATTATTACTTCAATGTAATTGGTGTATATTAATCCAAACAATTTTCATGTAATTTTTCACGTTTAATGATTGTGCAGCTGATAAACAAGTGTTCAGGCATGCATCTATCTTTGAATAAAAAAAAATTATTCAAAATTATTCCATTGCTTGAATGTAAATATGTAAAATCAAAACACTTCCTCTCCATTGACAAACATTTAATAAGGTTTATATATAAAAAATCATTTGAAACAAACATGACAGTTTATATCATAATTTAAAAAAGCTGCAACTTCAACATTTTTTTCATGTTTTCTAACATTTTAATGTACAGAAAAAATTTTGTGGACATTTTTTATTTACATATGAATTTTAAAAATTTGATTTTAAAGTACTGGAATTTTTATGGATATAAAAACACAGATTTTTGTGACAACTTTCTCCATTTCTTAATTGGAATTTATGGTTTAAACATCAATTTGAGGATTTTATTACATAGCTATCAATCAGTTTTCAATAAATGTTTCTTTTATCAAGATATAATCAAATAAAAAAGCTACCAAATCATTACCCATAAAATACAACCAAGAATTATTCTTTGAAGTTCTCAAGCACACGCAAATAACAACAATGATATAAATCCAATGATGCCCTAATAGGAAAAAGAAACTTTGTGTTGTCTTGAAAAAGCATTAAGAAGTTTATTCTTACTAACTCTTCACATGCATTTTGTCCAATGTTAAAATTTATTTTCTAATTATAAGAATTAAAAGTTTTGAACTGCTCATGAACTATTTATCCTGTAAATGTATATGCAAAAATAATGAATATGCTCTTAAATGTTTTATTAAAAATATTTGTAAATTTTTAATGTTTCATTTAATATTTGTGCACTACTTGACAGAATTTCATAGTGGCTAACAAATGGTATGCATCATAAAAAAGTAAGCATCAGCTATTACATTATTGCAAGATTAATATTAGTGAAATATTTATGGTATGTTATGATTCTCTAATATTAGTTAATAAGTGTTAGAACAATGTAATAAAAAGTGTTCTTGGAAATACTGAAGATGATGGAACTTGTTACATAAAACTTTTGAATTTTTTGGTTAGAAAAATCAAAAATGTTCATAACAGCACTCTTAAGTAATTTCCAATAATGGTATTTCAATATTGAGTGTGATATAATGTTTCAAATTCTTGGTGTGCTTTGCATAATATTACTCGGGAATTATTTTTAATACTCACTTCTTTTCATTCCACAAATTATCAGTTTTTATTTGCTTGAAGATATTATTAATCAATAACCTCCTCTACAAACCATTCTAATCATTTTCAATGGGACTTAAATTGGTGTAACATACTATCTATATGAGTTGTTGAATAACCAATCCTTGTTGCCCAAATAATTTTGAAAATGGTTTACTATCACTATGCTATTCTTGAAATGAAAACTCTGTAAAATGTAATTCAGAGTAAAAGCAAATGCAAGGCAGAACACCTTTAGTAGATCATTGACTACTCATAATTCCAGAAATATTAAGTACTATGCAGGCATTTTTTATGTTTATTCTCATCACTTCACTGTTCACATGTTTTCTAATGATTAGCATAATCATTTTTTTCACACTTAATTGGTATCATCTGTGTAATCAGATAAAAAAAATAAATAAACTACTCTCATTGCTGATTTGTCTTGTGCATCCATGTTTCCTTCCATTGTTTTGTGTATGACCACTCCATAAAAGTATAGAAGAAAAGTTAGAATATATGGGTCAATTTTGTCTTTCTAAACAACAATTATTAATACTAAAACAAGTATCTTGTATCAAATTGCAAGCTTATTCCAAGGCTTTTTTTAATGGTTTAATAATTTTTTCTTTAAAATAAAATTGTAAAATATGTTACATGTTATAAAAATAATTATACAAAAATTTCTAGAAACACAAATTCAATAGATGAATTTATTTACATAATTATTTAATAAGATTATTTTTTCATTTTTTACTGGTTTTGTTAAACTCAGTTAAACGTATCAACATAGAAACCTATGTCGATTTATGAAATAAGTTAAACAATGTATGTTGTTTTTAGCGTAATTGTTAACTAAATCTTTAAATATAAAACTATTATAATTTTTTGTAGTTATATATATATATATATATATATATGAAAAGTAATGAACTCTGGGTGTATTAGAAGGGTCATTAACTGTAAATTCTTGAATCAAATTATTCTTATGATTTTGATTATCTGCATCTAACAGTATTTAAGTTTCATGAATGATAAATGAGAATCTATTTTGTTTTTTTTAAATGAATCTGTTTTAAACTAATCCTTTGCCGATATATTTTTCCCCTCTTAGAATATTATAAATATTTATTACATTAATCTAATACTTAGAAATAAAATTGTGAACAAACATTTATCATTTCATGTTGTGTAAGTTTGTGAATTATAGTACATGATAACACACATTATAATTGTTGTAATAATCCACTGAATACTTAAGCTAGTATATCATAAGTATATAGTGGATTATAATGAAGCCTATAATGGAAAGAATTGTAATTTCTTTTTATCTATACCCTTTTCCAACATTTCTAGTCATTTTATTTTAACTTACTCTTTTTTCCTCCCGCTAAAAACGTTCTTTTTTATTAATGTATTCAATTCACATTGTATAACATGCAATTATATTTTTAATATTTTATAAAGTATATTTATGTAATTCTCCTTTGATAATTTAAATTGCAGTGCACCTTTTTGCTGTTTAATATTAATTTTTGTATATTCAGTTTTGTCTTCCTCCTTCCAACAGTTTTTAACAGATAATGTGGAAAGAAATCCTCTATTTAGAGAAGATACTAGAAGTTTTGACTTGTTTGTTGAAGCTATGAAGTATCATCTTTTACCTGAACGACGCAGTTTAATTCATTCATCTCGTTGTAGTCCCCGAAAATCAACTGTAGGTTCCTTGTTTATGATAGGTGGCATGGATGGTGGGAAAGGTAAGAAATTCTTAAAAAATTTCCATTATTGAATTTTCATTTTGTTGAATATTTGTATATTCTTATTTCAATTTACAATGAATTTTTTTCCTCCCTTATTTGAAGTTATAATTTGGTAGTATAATAAAGTGTTACATGCATCTGTATGTCCAATGCATTTGAGCTTCTTTAAGAGATTAATGAATTAATGAAAGTTTCAACTTCTATCCTAATATTTTTTTTACATAACCTAAAAATCGTTAAATTCTCTTGGTTAATATAAACTTATATAACCCCACAATAGTGATATTCATGTATTAGGTCAAGTCATAATAGAATTTTTCTTTTATTTCATCTTCATTTCCAAAAGCATTAATTATGGAAAAACTCCACTTGCTCTTGAATACAACTTGATAATCATATCTTTATGCCAAATATCACTTTTCAGATTACATAAGTTGAAACTCTTTTCGTATTAATATTTTGGGTGCTTTTATTGGGTGGTTGGTTTTTTTATTGATCTCTGTAAGATCCCATTTTGTGGTAACTTGACTTGGGCATATAATTTTAAACAAATTCCAAATTACTGTAAACAGTTTATGTGAGATAAAAACTAGATCTATGAAATGTTGATTAAAAACCACTATTAAGTTAGTAGCTAATATAATTACCAATTTTGTTAGATTTACTGCCAGTTCTGAATAATCCTATTGGAAGAAGATTAATTTTCTCTTATGTTTTTAACTATATTGTATAAAACTTCTGTAGACATTTTAATATGTATTTTTATATATCAGAATTCTTTTCAGGATTATTAAACCTTCAAAAAAATTCTGTAGTAATAGTTATTTTGTTGCATATATAATAATATTTTAATTCAGTTTAAATTTAAATTTCCAAATTACAAACAATTTTTGTTCTCTAATTTTGTGTGCATATATTCTTCTGAGTAGAATATATGCACATTTTTTTTTTTTTTTTGTCAAAATGTTTTTTGTATTGCTCAAAATATATTCATTGTTTCAAATTTTTATTAATTTATGATTCAATATATTTAAATAATTTTGCCCTAATTTGTGGGTATAAGATATTATAAATTTTTGATTAATTGAAAAATAAATTATTCCTGCTGTATATATTTGTTTTACAATTGCACTTGTATAGTGTGCAAGTGTAATTTTTAAAATATTAAGTAATATACACTTATGAAGTGATGTAAAGTATATTTATAATTTTATAGCATTATGTACAGTTGTATAATATCTACTTGTGTTATAAATAAAACTTGAACATTTTCTCCAATAACCATAGTCATTTATGTTTCAACATTCTCATTCAGAAATCTCCCGAAGCTCCTCATCATTCAGGATAGTATTTCCCAAACAATTTTTTCTAACTTACTTAAGTAACTGTTTCATTTGTTTCACAAAATTACTTGAAACTTTTAAATATTTTAATTACTTTTATATTACATTTTTCCTTTTTACTGTATTTACCCTAAATGCAGAGTAAATTGAACTATAAAAAATTTTTCAGCATAAAAAAACTTAAGTTTTGTTTAAGAATATTAAATTTAAAAATTTTTATGAAAATGAGAAACTACAGGGTTCTTTCAGTTTCTTTAAGCCAGGAAAATTTTCTTTAGCAAGAAATCAAAAACATTCCTGAATGAATCATAAAGTGAATATTTTTACTTACTAGTGAGCTATAGCTTCCAGTGAAAATAAAAAAATGTTTTGGGAAAAATTGCGATTTTGAAAAGTGACAGTTTTTACATAACTTTGTTTTAAGTGCTATTTTACATCACAAAATGAGGTCTTAAAAACAAATCAGCAAGAAACAAGTCAAATGAGATTTGGAACAACTGAAAATTCCCTTTAGTAATGAAGTTATTAAATATTAAAGTCCTGATTTGATTATTTTATGTTTGAATGTATTTCAGATCAACAGTGTGTTGAGAATAGATACATAGTGGACAAAAACGATACATTTTCAAAAATCATGAAAATAGTAAATTTCAATATTTTAAAAAATAAATACAAAATTTATTTCAAAAAACAAAACAAAAAATGTAGAAAGTTGAGTGTTTGATGCCATACACATTTTTTCTCTACTCCCAGGAGTTAAGCATAGATGACAATTTTGAAAGAGAAAACACCATGCGTCTTCTTTTTTCAAGGAAGCAGAATTCTGCAGAAAGATGTTATCTCATTTAAATTAATTAAATAGAGGCAAAAGTAACTTTATAGTGAATTTAAATTTAAATTTTACAAGTAATTACAATTATCAGAATTTCAAAATGTAACATGGCTCTGGTTTGAGTTAGCCAGAAATCAATATCCTGATATATTTCACTCCATTTTATGAAGCCTTTCGCAATTGAATGTTTGAAAAAATTTCTGCAAGAAAACACAGTAAGGATTTTATTCATACGATTAATACTGCTTAAGTATTTCTTTAATATATCAAATATTATGGGACTAGTGTTCTATTCTATCTGGCATAACCCAAGTTATAGTAGCATTTTATTTCACATTCTTCATGATATACTTCCTAATACCTTTAATTTTTATAAAAATTTCTGAGTTTTAAACACTTTCTGATTTTTGGAAATTAATTGTGATAATGCTGTGAAACAATAATTAAAGGTATAATTTTAAAACTTCTAATTTTCTTTTAACTATGAAATAAAATTACAGGTATACAATATAAAATATTATTTAAATATTTTAGGATTTTTTTTTATTTATTTATAAAAGTTAGATATTTTTTGGTGATAGTATTTTTTTAATTATTTATGTATTTCAAGTTTAAAAGATTTAAAGTTTTGATTTTATTTATAAATATAAATTATATGAATAATGATGTGTTAAAAATGTAAGGCTGTTCTATTCTAGATTTTATTATTGTTTATTATTTTACATTGATATTTAAAAAAATAAAGTTTGCAGCATTTGTGTTCATATTAATAATTCATTTACTGAAATCTTAGAACAGAATCTATACGTATGAGTGTCCATACAACAATAAATTTTATTGAAATAATCAAAGGACTGTTTTTATTCTGTTTTCCACTGTAATACATTAAAAATATATTAAAATATTCTTCAAAATCAATACACTCCTTAATTAAGTGATTACAATGAAGTTCGTCTTTAAATTCAAAATGGAGTGAATTTAAAAAATTCTGTAAATATTTTTAGAGAAACCCTTTAAAATATAAAATGATGATTTGTTAACTCTAGATTTTTGCTGTTACAGTCATTCAGATTAGATAAAAGTACGATATAAAATTTTACTCGTTCATTTTTGAATAAAGTCATCTTTCAAGGAGTATTTTATAGAAAGGAAAAGCCAAGTTTTCCAATATGTATTCTTATTTTATGCACACTTCTGTAAAGAAACAGGACTAATGATTCTGGAAATAATAATCTTTAAGACTTAATTATTTTTTTCTTTTAGTTCTTATTTCTAGTCAACAATATCATGGTATTTTGTCTTTTATAGATTTATGTCAACAATTTTCAAATAATAATAAGTTCTCCATGAATTAATTGTCTTGTTAGAAAATCTGTTGTAAAAAATATTATTTCTGAGAAAATTGTATTATAAAGGTAATGAAAATATATACGGGAGATCATCATAACACAATATGTTAAAGTATATTTAATATATGTGAATTTTTATAAAAATAAAATTGCTATATAGAATCAGATTCAAAATAAAATGAAAGTTTCAAGAAAGAAGCTTAAAAAACATTTTAAAACTTAAAACAACTAAGAATATTCTGTGAAAAATCCATGAAGTTTTTACAGGACAGTCAGTGTAAAGTTAATATCAGAATTTTATTTGAAAAGTTTGTCTTACAATTTATTTAATATATTTAATGTAATATTTATATAATTTATTCTTTGATATCTTATTACTGTTTTTGTTCTGCATTCTTTTATTGCACATTGCCTGTTATTATTTTGTTCAATCTGTATTTCTTTTGAAATGATTTAACAGAAGTATAAAGTGTATATTTGCTAAGAAAATGAATATTAAAGAAGAGAGTTGAATGGTTATGGATACAATAGGTACTATTAAACCACTAAATTTCCAAGAAATTATTATAAGTGCATTTTGCATCACCAAAGAAATTATGAAAAATTTGTAAAAGAAAGTTCACAAAATTTCATTTTGTGGAAACACTTATCAAATGTTGGAATTAAAAAATTTTATTTCTAAAAAAAATCTTCAAATGTAATGGTATAAAATGCTGATTAAAAATGGTTGACTGCAGATTTTCATAATTTTATTTACACAAACAAAATTTGAGTTTGCTTGAAACAAAAATTGTGACTTTTAAATTAAAAAATTTATTTCTTTATTGATATACTTGTTCACATAAAAAATTGTATGATAAAGAATATCTTACCACAAATTAAGAGAACCAAATATAAATAATTCTTTTTTATTTTTTAAATGATAATTGTAGGAATGATCCCAGCTTTAAAAATAAGCAAAATAGAGCTTTATGTTTTTACCAACGACTATTAATATATTGAAATACTAGTTGAAATTAAAGAAAAAAAATTGAAAGCAATTGAAGTTAATTTTTTTGGTTTCCTTTCAAAATGCCATCGAACATTCAACAATTAGTGAAATAGTTTTCTTGAGCTTCCTTTAACTGAAAAGTTAAACAAGGTCAACCTTAACTGGCTTCTGTTCCCTACAATTATAACTGTTTAGTTATAATTATTAAATATTAGTGAAATGTGGCTTCTTCAGTGGACAACAGGTCTAGTTTTGGGGGAAAAAATGTGATATGAAAAAACAAATATTGTTTTTTAACAATATTTATTTAACCTTTTATAAAATAATTTTTTCACTATGAAATTAGATCTCAGGTATAGGTCATATAAAAACAACTTAAATGAGGTATAGGATGCACATTTCAATGTATCTCCTATCAGCTGCATATTGGAATATATTAGAAGAAACATAAACACATAGTAAAATGAACAAAAACTATTTCAAAAATCAAAAAATTATTTCTTTAGTTTTTGAAAAATTTAAACTGTGGAAAGGTTCAAGTGGGTACATATTTTTCATTATAAGTATGCATAGATGGTAATTGTAAATGGGTACAAAAAGAACTACACATTTCTATTAGTGAAGAGAAGGAATTCCAGAATGTTACGTATATTGACAAAAACAAATTTACCTTTAGTTCAAATCAGTATTAATTATTGTTTAAATTATTAATCAAATTTTCAAAATTAAAAATAATTTACATTAAGCTTGGAACTGTTTTAAGTTAAACAGATATCGTAATCCTGATACGAATTTCATTATATTTCGTGCATCCAATCTCAGTTCAATTTAAACTAAGTTTTAATAGACCAAAAGAATTTGGATTTTATTCATGCAAATTCGGTTCTAGATCTTTTAAAATTAGGAACTAATATTAGTGAGTTTGAATTATTTTTGTTTTGGGTAATTATGTACAATAATATGTTTCTTAGTTGTTGAGTTTATGATATAAAATTATTTTATTGAAGTTATATATTATTTATAGTTATAAGTATAGTCAAATAATCATATTTAAGGGATTGCATTTTAAGTTCCATTCAAATCGGTTTTTATGAACAGAATGTTTGTGAGTTGCAGTGAAATTATTCAGCTTACTTAAGTTGTTATTGTTATTTTTAAAATATTTCAACCTCAAATTAAACCGAAATCAGATACTGATAAATGTAAAGTTAATTCCAAATGCTATGCTTTTAATGATGGAACCTGTAAATATTTTAACGTTTGCAGGAGTGCTAGATTAAAATTATTTATCCCATTTCTTGAGCTTAAATGCAGTGTAAATGAAAAAAAAGCTTACAAGTTTGAATATTGCTTGAGTAATCTATTTTGTGTTTGGAACTTGCTTTGAGTCTTATTTAAATTGTTAGTTCTGATTTCAGTGGGTTATTTTTACCATGCTTGTCTTATTCAAATTACAAAGCAGAAAAGTGGGATGCTGTTGTAAAAATTAGTTGAATTACAATTTAATAGTTGCCTGATGAATTATTTCTGAATGTTCAAAATTTAAGTTTTCAAAATCAGGGTTTCCAATTCATTACATTTCAATATATATATATATATATATATATATATATATATATATATATATATA